>SJYC01089200.1:0-40894 GCA_006408675.1 Madoqua kirkii
TTAGGAAAACTGACAAAGTTTAAGATAAGGAACAAGGGTTATAGAGCTATAGAATGACAGACATAAAGTGATTCTAATCATAATTTTTTTCAGTGCTAATAGCCATGGAAATGAAATATGAATGGCTATGCTAAAATAATTCTGCCTGGGAAAAAAATTTAGCGGAATTATAATAAAAAATAAGGGTGAGTTAAATTCTGGAGTATAGCTTTCTTCCAAGAATCTATGTTAGTAATTAATAACATTACAGATGAACAGTCTGAGTCTAAGAGTAGTCTTAGTCTAAACAGCAATTGTTTAACAGCATCTCCTCATTACTGGTGGCTAAGATGGTAAAGAATCCACCTGCAGTGCTGGAGATCTGGCTTCAGTCCCTGGGTTGGGAAGATCCCTTGGAGGAGGGCATGGCAAACCACTCCAGTATTCTGGCCTGGAGAATTCCCATGGAATTCCCAGAGAAACCTGGTGGGCTACAGTCCATAGCATTGCAAAGAGTCGGACACGACTGAAGTAACTAAGCACACCTCATCACTACTTGTACTGGCTCTATCTCATTTCTTGCTTGTGCATACACACAAGTGCCCAAATACACACAATAGTAAAAATTGACTTCCTATGACACATTTCCTTCCAAAGGACCTCGGAAATTAGGTCTGGTGAAAAAAAAAATTACTTAAAACATTATGGAGTTTCCTCAAAAAATAAATGACCACATGATGCAGCAATTCCTCTTCTGAGCATATATCCAAAAAGAATTGAAATGAGGATCCCAATGAGTTATTTGCACACCATGCACATGAGCACTATCCACTAGAGCTAAAGGAGTGAAGCAACTCAAATGTCCATCAACAGATAAATCCAAAAACAAAACGTGATATTTACAAACAACAAAACATTATTTAGCCATTACAAGTAAATATGACACATGGCACACCATGGATGAACTTTAAATGAAATAAAACAATTCAAAAAGTTGAATACTAAATAAATCAACTTATACAAGTTATCTAGACTAATCAAATTTGTAGAAACATAGAGAGGACTGAAGTTTGCCAGAGACTGGAGAAGGAGGAAAATAGAGTTTCTTAGTGGGATTAGACTTCCAGTCTTTCAAGATGAAGACTTCTGGAGACTGGTTGCACAACATGAATATACTTAACACTACTGAACCATAAGGGATTCCCTGATAGCTCATCTGATAAAGAATCTGCCTGCAATGCAGGAGACCTGGGTTCAATCCCTGGGTCAGAAAGATCTCCCTGGAGAATGGAATGGCAACCCACTTCAGTATTCTTGCCTGGAGAATTCCATGGACAAAGGAACCTGGCAGGATACAGCCCATGGGGTCACAGTCAGATATGACTGAGTGACTAACACTTGACTTGACTGAATCGTATAGGAGTGATTAAGATGGCAAATTTACTCACATGTATTTTACTACACTTTTTAAAAAGCCACTACTCTAATAATTCTTCAAAAGGTTAGATTTTCTCTCTAGCTATTTGTAGGCACCCTTTAAGTAATGTTTGCTATGTTGTTCCTCTTTTGTGATGGATCAAATTCTTTTTTATAGGAAATGGAAGAGTTTGTCCAGAGCTCTGGAGAAAATGGTATTGTGGTGTTTACTTTGGGGTCAATGATCACTAACATGACAGAAGAAAGAGCCAATACAATTGCATCAGCCCTTGCCCAGATTCCACAAAAGGTACATATAGCAACTTAAAAGTGTCAACTATTTGATGGTTCTCTTAAGTAATTAAAAGATCTGATACAAACATATCCTGCAAGAAAAATAAACTATTATGATAGCTCCAACTCATCTCAAAATAAACATTTAGATTATTAGTAATTTGCCACTAATATTTTGACAATAGAATCAAGACGACCTAACAATTTCTTAAATAGTTAAATTTGTCAAGGAAAATCTCATTTGTCTATTGCATCATATGTGAAATCTGATTGCCAGCCATACTTGATTTAACATAACAATTAAGTATGTAAAATGCATGCGTACCTGTTCAGGCCAATGCATTAGTAGTTTTTACTTAAAATCTCTGATCCTTATTTCCTTATCTGTCGTACACAAGACATTTATCTAGATGTCTTTAAACCTGTACAAAATTCTAATGCAAGAACTGTGAAGTTTAAGTTATGGAATAAGGTATTTTCTTTACTCTAACAGGTGTTATGGAGATACAGTGGCAAAAAACCAGACACCTTAGGACCTAATACTCGGCTGTATGACTGGATCCCCCAAAATGACCTTCTTGGTGAGACTTGGTACAACAAATATTGAAAACAAGAATAACAGCTGAGCAGACTGGTAGTACTTCAACACGAAACAAACTTACTGAGTATTTACTATTGAAAAAAACAAACAAAAAAAAGTTACTTCCTCATTGTTATTTCCAGCCTTAGGAGAAAAAAAAGAGAAAATATAAAAATTCTCATTTTATTACACACAATTTCTTATGGCCCAAATCAAAGATCTTTATTTTAACTGTAATTACTTCTCACAGTGAAATTGTAAATAACTTTGTAGATTGTTGTTTTGTCTCTGAACTCTCTCTTTACACTTGTCCGCTCTATAGGGATATTTTATTTTATTTATTTGTTTTGATTTTACTTTATTTTACTTTACAATACTGAATTGGTTTTGCCATACATCAAAATGAATCTGCCACGTGTGTACACGTGTTCCCAATCCTAAGCCCCTCTCCCACCTCCCTCCCAGTACTATCTCTCTGGGTCATCCCAATGCACCAGCCCCGAGTATCCTGTATCCTGCATCGAACCTAGACTGGCGATTCATTTCTTATATGATATTATACATGTTTCAATGCCATTCTCCCAAATCATCCCACCCTCTCCCTCTCTTACAGAGTCCAAGAGACTGTTCTATATTTGTGTCTCTTCTGCTGTCTCACATACAGGGTTATCATTACCATCTTTCTAAATTCCATATATATGTGTTAGTATACTGTATTGGTGTTTCTCTTTCTGGCTTACTTCATTCTGTATAATCAGCTCCAGTTTCACCCACCTCATCAGAACTGATTCAAATGTATTCTTTCTAATGGCTGAGTAGTACTCCATTGTGTATATGTACCACAAGTTTCCTTTCCATTCATCTGCTGATGGACATCTAGGTTGTTTCCATGTCCTAGCTATTGTAAACAGTGTTGCAATGAACATTGGGGTACATGTGTCTCTTTCAGTTCTGGTTTCCTCAGTGTGTATGCCCAGCAGTGGGATTGCTGGGTCATAGGCAGTTCTATTTCCAGTTTTTAAGGAATCTCCACACTATTCTCCATAGTGGCTGTACTAGTTTGCATTCCCACCAACAGTGTAAGAGGGTTCCCTTTTCTCCACACCCTCTCCAGCATTTATTGCTTGTAGACTTTTGGATTGCAGCCATTCTGACTGGTGTGAAATGGTACCTCATTGTGGTTTTGATTTGCATTTCTCTGTTAATGAGTGATGTTGAGCATCTTTTCATGTGTTTGTTAGCCATCTGTATGTCTTTGGAGAAATGTCTATTTAGTTCTTTGGCCCATTTTTTGATTGGGCCCTTTATTTTTCTGGAATTGAGCTGCAGGAGTTGCTTTTATATATTTGAGATTAGTTGTCTGTCAGTTACTTCATTTGCTTTTATTTTCTCCCATCCTGAAGGCTGTCTTTCCCCCTTGCTTATAGTTTCCTTTGCTGTGTAGAAGCTTTTAATTTTAATTAGATCCCATTTGTTTATTTTTGCTTTTATTTCCAATATTCTGGGAGGTGGGTCATAGAGGATCCTGCTGTGATTTATGTCGGAGAGTGTTTTGCCCATCTTCTCCTTTTAGGAGTTTTATAGTTTCTGGTCTTACTATTTTTGTGTATGGTGTTAGAAGGTGATCTAGTTTTATTCTTTTACAAGTGGTTGACCAGTTTTCCCAGCACCACTTGTTAAAGAGATTATCTTTAATCCACTGTATATGCTTGCCTCCTTTATCGAAGATAAGGTGTCCATCAGTTCAGTTCAGTTCAGTCGCTCAGTCGTGTCCGACACTTCACGACCCCATGAATCACAGCACGCCAGGCCTCCCTGTTCATCACCATCTCCTGGAGTTCACTCAGACTCATGTCCATTGAGTCCGTGATGCCATCTAGCCATCTCATCCTTGGTCGTCCCCTTCTCCTCCTGCCCCCAGTTGGTGTGTAAATTTATCTCTGGGCTTTCTGTTTTGTTCCATTGATCTATATTTCTGTCTTTGTGCCAGTACCATACTGTCTTGATGACTGTGGCTTTGTAGAAGAGCCTGAAGTCAGGCAGGTTGATTCCTCCAGTTCCATTCTTCTTTCTCAAGATTGCTTTGGTTATTTGAGGGTTTTTTCTATTTCCATACAAACTGTGAAAATATTTGGTCTAGCTCTGTGAAAAATATTGCTGGTAGCTTGATAGGGATTGCATTGAATCTGTAGATTGCTTTGGGTAGTATACTCATTTTCACTATATTGATTCTTCCAATCCATGAACGTGGTATATTTTAAAAAGTGATTACATAATTTTCTGTTAGATCCTAGCTGATAAAGAGTTCTATTATTTTTCTCTTGACCAATCATTATACATTGGTATTAAGTGAGTAACAGTTACATAATCACAAGAGTGAAAGGTATTTATCAGTTTTCACAGTCACAACCAGAGAAAAAATAAAAGATAATTATAATTGCAGGCCATAATGGGAACATGATTAACTTAAAAATATAAAATAATCACAAACAACTTGGGTGGATCAGAGTGATGTGGTAAGTGGAAGTGCATTCCTATATGTTTTCATCCACCGAGTCAGTATGTCTTTTGGTTGCTGTATTTAATCTACTTACTTTTAAGTTAATTATTGATATGCATGATCCTATTACCTTTTTAAAAAAAATTGTTTTGGGTTTACTTTCTCTAGGTCTTTTCCTTCTCTTGTGTTTTCTTCCTAGAGAAGTTTCTTTAGCATTTGTTGTAAAGCTAGTTTGATGGTAATTAATTCTCAACTTTTGCTTTTCTGCAAAGTTTTTGATTTCTCCATCAAATCTGAAGGAGGGTCTTGCTTGGTATTCTTGGTTGCAGTTCTTCCCTTTCATCACTCTAAATATATTGTGGCATTCCCTTCCAGCTTGTAGAGTGTCTGTTGAGAAATCAACTGATAGCCTGATGGGAGTTCCCTTGTATGTTATTTGTCATTTTTCCCCTGTTGCTTTTAATACTTTATCTCTGTTTTCAATTTTTGTCAGTTTGATTGCTATGTGTCTCAGTGTAGTCCTCCTTGTGTTTATCCTGCCTGGGACTCTCGGTGCTTCCTGGACTTGGTTGACTATTTCCTTTCCCATGTTCATGAAGTTTCCAGCTATTATCTCTTCCAATATTTTCTCAGGTCCTTTTTCTCTCTCTTCCTTCTGGGACCCCTATAATGTGAATGCTGGTGTGTTTAATGTTGTCCCAAAGGTCTCTTAGTCTCTTAGATTGTCTTCATTTCTTTTCATTCATTTTTCTATATTCTGTTCTGTGGTAGTGATTTCCATCATTCCGTCCTCCAGGTCATTTATCTGTTCTTCTGCCTCAGTTATTCCACTATTGCTTCCTTCTGGTGTATTATTCATCTCTGTCTGTCTATTCTTTAGTTCTTGTAGGTCTTTGGTAAGCATTTCTTGCCTCTTCTCAATCTCTGTCTCCATTCTACCCCCAAGGTCCGGATCATCTTCATGGTCACCCCCAAGGTCCGGATCATCTTCATGGTCACCCCCAAGGTCCGGATCATCTTCATGGTCACCCCCAAGGTCCGGATCATCTTCATGGTCACCCCCAAGGTCCGGATCATCTTCATGGTCACCCCCAAGGTCCGGATCATCTTCATGGTCACCCCCAAGGTCCGGATCATCTTCATGGTCACCCCCAAGGTCCGGATCATCTTCATGGTCACCCCCAAGGTCCGGATCATCTTCATGGTCACCCCCAAGGTCCGGATCATCTTCATGGTCACCCCCAAGGTCCGGATCATCTTCATGGTCACCCCCAAGGTCCGGATCATCTTCATGGTCACCCCCAAGGTCCGGATCATCTTCATGGTCACCCCCAAGGTCCGGATCATCTTCATGGTCACCCCCAAGGTCCGGATCATCTTCATGGTCACCCCCAAGGTCCGGATCATCTTCATGGTCACCCCCAAGGTCCGGATCATCTTCATGGTCACCCCCAAGGTCCGGATCATCTTCATGGTCACCCCCAAGGTCCGGATCATCTTCATGGTCACCCCCAAGGTCCGGATCATCTTCATGGTCACCCCCAAGGTCCGGATCATCTTCATGGTCACCCCCAAGGTCCGGATCATCTTCATGGTCACCCCCAAGGTCCGGATCATCTTCATGGTCACCCCCAAGGTCCGGATCATCTTCATGGTCACCCCCAAGGTCTGGATCATCTTCATGGTCACCCCCAAGGTCCGGATCATCTTCATGGTCATTCCTCTGAATTCTTTTTCCCGAAGCTTGCTTATCTCCACTTCATCTAGTTGTTTTTCTGGGGTTTTATCTTGTTCCTTCATCTGGGACATAACTTCTCACTTTTTCATCATGACTATATGTCATATGGCATTTGTTTTAGCCTCTGTGAGACTGCGCTTCCTATTGCTTTCTGTCCGCTCTCTGATGGATGAGGCTAAGAGTTTTGTGTAAGCTTCTTGATGAGAGGGAACAACTGGGTCTTGCTCTCATCGGCAGAGCTTTGCTCAGTAGAGCTTTAATTCAGTTATTTGCTAATGAGTATGGTTGCCCTCTCTCCATGGTTGCTGTTTGGCCTGGGGCATCTGAGTCCTCAAGTCAGTGGGCTCTATGGTCGGGTCAATGGCAAACTTCAAGAGGGTTGACACCAAAGGGACCTTCAAGTGCCCCCATCCCAGTGGTAAGCCCTTGCTAACCCACACCTCCACAAGAGGCCCTCCAAAACTAGCAGGTAGTTTTGGTTCAGTCTCCTGTGGGGTCACTGCTCCTCTCCTCTGGGTCTTGGTGTGTTCAAAATTTTGTTTGTGCCCTCCAAGATGGGAGTCTCTGTTTCCCCCAGTCCTCTGGAAGTCCTATAATCAAGGCCAGATTCCCTGGGGATTCCCAGTCCCTTTGTGGGTTCCCTGGGCTGAAAAGCCTGATGGGAGTGGGGTTCAGAAACTTCGCAGCAGTGTGAGGACTTCTTTGGTATTAATGCTCTCCAGTCTGTGGGCCGCCTCCGTGGTGGGTATGGCTTTTGATTTTATCATGATTGTGCCTCTTGCACCAACTCCCTAAGGCTTCTCTTTGTTGCTGGACGTAGGGTATCTGTTTGGTGGCTTCCAGCATCATCCTGTTGATGATGTTCAACAGCTAGTGGCAATTTTGGTGTTTTTGCAAGAAGAGATGAGCACATGCCCTTCTAACCCACCATCTTGAATCAGAAAGTAAAACTGTATTGTTTAGATTTTGTCAAGAACTGATTATTTTATACCATATTATGGAGCTAGGATCTGTTCAATCTAGTGTCTGTTTCATATTATTTGTTCAGTTCAGTTTCGTTTAGTCATTCAGTTGTGTCCAACTCTTTATGACCCCGTGGACCGCAGCACGCCAGGCCTCCTTGTTCATCATCAGCACCTGGAGTCTACTCAGACTCATGTCCATTGAGTTGGTGATGCCATCTAACCTTCTCATCCTCTGTCATCTCCTTCTCCTCCTGCCTTCAATCTTTCCCAGTATTAGGGTCTTTTCAAATGAGTCAGCTCTTCACATCAGGTGGCCAAAGAAGTGGGTTTCAGCTTCAACATCAGTCCTTCCAATGAACATGCAGGACTGATTTCCTTTAGGGTGGACTGGTTGGATCTCCTTGCAGTCCAAGGAATTCTCAAGACTCTTCTCCAACACCACAGTTCAAAAGCATCAGTTCTTCAGTGCTTGATATTTATAGTCCAACTCTCACATCCATACATGACTACTGGAAAAACCATAGCCTTGATTAGACAGACCTTTGTTGGCAAAGTAATGTCTCTGCTTTTTAATATCCTGTCTAGGTTGCTCATAGCTTTTCTTCCAAGGAGCAAGCATCTTTTAATTTCGTGGATGTAGTCACCATCTGCAGTGATTTTGGAAACTCAAAAATAAAGTCTGTAACTGTTTCCATTGTTTCCCCATCTATTTGCCATGAAGTGACGGGACTGGATGCCATGATCTTAATTTTCTGAATGTTGAGCTTTAAACCAACTTTTTCCCTCTCCACTTTCACTTTCAAAAAGAGTCTCTTTAGTTCTTCTTTGCTTTCTGCCATAAGGGTGGTGTCATCTTCATTTCTGAGGTTATCAATATTTCTCCCAGCAATCTTAATTCCAGCTTGTGCTTCATCCAGTCCAGCATTTTGCATGATGTACTCTGCATACAATTTAAATAAGCAGAGTGACAATATGCAGCCTTGATGTACTCCGTTCCCAATTTGGACCAGTCCATTTTTCCATGTTCTGTTCTAACTGTTGCTTCTTGACCTGCATACAGATTTTTCAGGAGGCAGGTAAGATGGCCTGGTATTCTCATCTCTTCATATTGCTAGTAGCCTCCAAAAGTGATTTTTGTATGTAAATCTCTAAATCTCTCATTTACTTGAATAATGCTTTTAAACATTTTAGTGATTATATTTAACTATTGTACGTAACAGTCTACTAAAGAATGTTGAGCAGAAGTCAAGGCTAATTTAATTTTTAACCTAATTATGTTTTAAAAGATATTTATGAATTCCTTACATATCCTACCAGGTAAACTTTCTATGACTGAATTTCCATCAAGTAATAATTCATCAGATAAGAGCAGTTTCCTCAGAGCAAGTAATGATATAAACAAGAAATTGGTTATCATTTTGAAAGAGTTTGACCTTTTATTAAATCTGTAAAGGCAAAGGGAGTTAAACACTCGTTGGCATATTTCACAGGTCCCAATTACAAAAGGCTATAATTATTATTACAGAACAAACTGAGTCAATTAGGCTGCTAGAACTTATGCTGTACTATGCTTAGCAACCCTCTCAACCTACTGTTAAAAGTCCTGAGCTGTGGCTTTCTATAACACTCTCAGCGTTTGAGTTAGTTTACAAAGAGAAATGAATTGTAACTGTCTCCTAGAGAGTGGAATTACATTGCCAACATGCTGAAGTAGTCTTTTGACTAGAAGTTAAATGAAGAAAAATCCTCAGATCTCTTAATATTGTCCACCATCTTCATATATGTACTGATGGGAAGAAACTAAGGAGACAAAAATAACATTATAAAAATGTAGCTCTATTATTGTACCTGTCCTGGAAACCAAACCTTGAAAAATTGCTTCCATGTATTTTATATAATTTGTACCACATACTACTACATATGCTAACACATATATTTTTAAAAGAATAAAATGTTTAAGAAACCATGATTTATATATGTAAGTAAGCAGTATAAATTTTTAGCACTTGTTAAAATGTGATTGTAATATAATGTGGTTGTTTTTATAGGCTTTACATGAAATCCATTCTAACTTCTCTTTTCTTCTCAACTAGCATAACTTAGTAGGTTATGATCAATTATTTATATCATGTTTTAGTGTTTAAGCTAGTGGAGAAAATATTGATAATTTTTATTACCATTAGGAGCTAGGTAGCAACACCTGTTTTCATTCAAAGACCAGCTATTCATTAAAGACATGGTTCTCAGAAATTTGCATCACCTAGTGGACTTGTTAAACCACAGATTACTGGGCCTCAGTCCCAGAGTTTCTGATTCAGTAGATCTGGGTTGGAGCAATAGAATTTTCATTTTTAACAAGTTCCCTGATGACACTCTTGCTGCCTGGGATGACAGTATGAGAACCACTGCTGTAAAGAATAGTTGTTCTCATACTTACAATCTGAAAAAGTTACCTTGGGAAGGTAACTTTTCTACTTTTCCATGAAATATACAGATCCCTGTGTCTGCTGTCTAGACATTCAGATTCAATAGAATTCAGAATAGTTAGAGCTACAGTTTAACTCCCTCAGAGTACTGAGGGGACAGTTAGCGGGTCTATCCATTCAGTTATTTATTCATCTAATATGCATCCAGTTTTGGCTATGTGCCAAGTACCACTACAGACCCCAGGGAGAGCATGGCGCACAGGACAGACATGATCTTACAGGCTGGCATGTTAGAATGGAGTGGACAAGGAGACAGTCATGTATCACTTGTGAAAGCAGAATGTTGTAAACCCTACCTGTTCCTAAAATATCCACCTATACACTGAAATATTATGTAGCAGTTAAGTTACATATCTTCAAACACTGATGTATTTGAAAGATCAGAGCATCCTTTTCAGTGGAAAAAAACAAGTTCCAAATCAGCACATAAAAATTGACACAATATATGTGAAATAAAAGTAAAAATTAGGCATTCCTATAGTACGTCTGTAACCACAGAAGAGTGTGAAAAACACAGCAAACCATAGCATGGCTAGGTATTAGCATTGAGAATATTGGTTTCTGTTCTTCTATTATAAGCAAAATATTCATATGGTTCTATGAAATTAACAAAACAAAGTTACAATTTAGTTGACAAGACAGTAGAAAATTGGGCAAAGTGCTCTCCCTCATAGAAGAAAAAAATAAAAATGACAATAAGATAATTGACTCTCAACAACATTAGTTGTCAAGGAAATGAACGTTAAAAGATCCATACGATACCTATTTAGACATCGTATAAATGCAAGGAGGAAAAAAGTACAAGCTTTGCTTGCCTGGTTCAAAAATGATTGCAAAGAAAATATCAGATCAAGATTTGTAACCAGATTTAAACAGTCTGCTGTACTCATTACACAGAGACAGACTACAAAACAGAAAGAGCCTAAACAAACCCGTAAGCTTCAGCCTGCGTCTTGCTTCCCAAAGGATATTTCAGGGAATTACACTGTGGGATTGGCATCAAAAGCTAGTCTTGTGTATTCTCCAGTACCTGCTTTCTCCTTTCAACCGTACTTGCTCTCCTATACTCCCACCATCCAGCTTTCCTAAAACATGGACGCTTGATAAACTTTTTCCAGCTTGTAGCATGTAACTCTCATCAATAAATTCAACCCAGTCCCTCCCCTCAAGTGCGCCATCTCTGATCATTTAGTAAAGAATTCTCTTTTTGACATGGCTTATAGGAGGCAGTACATGTAACTTGTCTCCTGTTATTTTCTTTATGTGATGTGTGCTGAGTTGCTTCAGTCGTGTCTGACTCCTTGTAACACCATGGACTGTAGTCCACCAGACTCCTCTGTATTGGAATCTGTTTATAATAAGGGCTTCCCAGATGGCGCTCATGGTAAAGAATCTGCTAGCCAATGAGGGGTCTCAAGAGATGTGGATCCCATTCTTAGATTGGGATGATCCCCTGGAATAGGAAATGGCAACCCACTCCAGTATTCTTGCCTGGAAAATTCCATAGACAGAGGAGCCTGGCAGACAGACTACCATCCATGAGGCCACAAAGGGTTGGACATGACTGAGCACACACACATATTGTAATATCAAATTGCCAACATCCGTTGGATCATAGAAAAAGAAAGAGAATTCCAGAAAAAACATCTGCTTCTGCTTCATTGATTGTGCTAATGCCTTTGACTGTGTGGATCATGAAAAACTGTGGAAAATTCTTAAAGAGATGTGAATACCAAACCAGCTTACTTGTCTCCTGAGAAACTTGCATGTGAGTCAAGAAGAAACAGAACTGGACATGGAACTGGTTCAAAATTGGGAAAAGGATACAAAAAAGCTATATATTTTCACCCTACTTAGTTAACATATATACAGTGTATATTGTGCAAAATGCTGGGCTGGATGAATCACAAGCTGGAATCAAAACTGCTGGGAGAAATAGCGTCAGTCTCAGATATGCAGATGATACAACTTTAATGGTACAAAGTGAAGAAGAACTAAAAGATCTTCTTGATAAAGGTGAAAAGAGAGAGTACAAAAGGTGGCTTAAAACTCAACATTCAAAACACTAAGTTTGTGGCATCTGGCCCTATCACTTCATGGCAAATAGAGAAAAAGTGGAAACAGTGAAAGATTTTATTTTCTTGTGCTCCAAAATCACTGTGGATGGTGACTGCAGCCATGAAATTAAAAAGATTCTTCTTCCTTGAAAGGAAAGCTATGACAAACCTACACAGCATATTAAGAAGCAGAGACATCACTTTGCTGACAAAGATCTGTATAGTCAAAGTTATGAATTGTCCAGTAGTCATGTACAGATGTGAAAGTTGGACCGTGAAGAAGAATGCGATCCGAAGAATTGATGCTTTTGAACTGTGATGTTGGAGAAGACTCTAAAGAGTCCCTTGGACAGCAAGGCAATCAAACTGGTCGATTCTAAAGGAAATCAACCCTGATTTTTCACTGAAAGGACTGATGCTGAAGCTGAAGCTCCAATTCTTTGGCTACCTGATGTGAAGAGCCAATTGGAAAAGACCCTGATGCTGGGAAGCATTGGGAGTAGAAGGAGAAGGGGATGACAGAGGATGAGATGGTTGGATGGCATCACCAACTGAATTGACATGAGTTTGACCAAACTCATGATCGTAAAGGACAGAGAAGCCTGGAGTGCTGCAGTCCATGGGGTCACAAAGAGTTGGACATGACTTAACAACTAAACCATAGTTTATAATAAAAACGCAGAGACAAATATGTAGGGATGAAAACGTTAGTCCTTCCTCTGTGGATGGGATGTCAACAATTCTGGAGTGGGTTGTCATTCCCTTTTCCAGGGACTCTTCCCCACCCAGGTATTGAGCCCATGTTTCTTGCATGTTTACTGACTGTGCCACCAGGGAACATAAATCTAGTTAAAGATAAATAGAAAAATTTAGATCTGTGGCAAAGGTGCCTTGCTGATATTTCACCCAAAGTTAGATATGTGTCCCAAAACACTTCTGAAGCTGGAAAATTGAATTCAACCAGCAAAGTTTGCCATAATGCATTTATTTCATGGCTAGAGGGAAGAAACTAATGCAAACTCCTGTGAATGGGCCTGCCGCCGGTCAGGTTCTCCCATTAACTGAGCTTGTGCGCCTCAGTTCCTTCTCTCAAATTGTCCAGTCTTCAAAGATAGTCCTCCCATACTGTGTGCACTAGGAACGAAAATCTGCAAGAGATATCTTAGAGCACAGCGTAGTGGTGTTCTAACTTCAAAGAGCGTGAAAATCACATGGACAACCTGTTGCGGCACAGACTCCCGGGTCCTATCACTGGAATTTCTGGTTCAGCAGGCCGGGGGTGGAGTCTAGGAGTGTCTTGCAAGTTCACAAGTGGTACTGCTGCTGCTAGCTGGTGATTAAAGTTGACGAACCCCAGTAACAGTGGGGTTACTGACTCCCCATTAAAATCACCTGGGAAATATTTGAGAAAATACTGCTGCCTCAGTTCTGTCCAAACCAATTACATTTATCTCTGAATGTGTGGCTCCATTCTCTGGGATTTGATCAATTATTTCCTGGTGATTCTAATATTAAGGTTGATCCACGGCAACATGAAGTAATTGTCTGACATAGACTCCAGGCCAGGAAAATTTGTTCCAACTTAATTAGTCTCAGAATTTGTTCTTAAATTTTAGATACATATACTTAGCCACTGGAAGCATATGTTTCTGAATACTTAGAAGAGAAAAAACACTTGCAGTCACAGTTTTTTAAAAAAGACTTTTGATATATAGGGATGTATATACTTTTGGGTCATTGCAAAATGCCGATAATATTTTCCCTTTAAATAAGAATTGTTTCTCAATTTTTTGTAGAAAATAAATTTACCTTTGGGCTTCCCTAGTGGTTCAGATGGTAAAGAATCTGCCTGCAGTGTTGGAGACCCAGGTTTGATACCTAGGTCAGGAAGATCCTCTGGAGAAGGGAATGACTACCCACTCCAGTATTCTTGCCTGGAAAATTCCATAGGCTGAGGAGCCTGGAGGCTCCATGCGGTATGAAGATTTGGACATGACCAAGCAACTAACAACAACAAAAAAATTGATGATCTGACTCTTCACTTTTTCTTTAAATCTCAAAATTTTACCAGGAACCATAATAGAGTACTTCTTGGATGCACCTTGTTAGGGCCATTCACGTAAAGTTCATGCAAACAAATTTAACTTGAGATGATTACTTTAATTTAAAAAAATTTATTTTTTCTCTTTATTTTGAAATACACAGAGACACACACACAATAATTTTAAGAGTAATAATAGAGAAGCAATTTCCTGTACACCAGTTAACCAGTTGAAGAATTAAGACTTGGTTCAACGCTTCAAGGGTGACCATTACTAATCACATGAGAGGTAACTAATACCTAAACTTTGAATTTATCATCCCTTTAGTATGTTCATTGTATATAAAAACTGACATTTCCTACAGTAGTATGTGACTCTCCTTGCTTGAAATTCTAACCAATCTTTAGTATTATGCAAGGAGTTGTAAGTGCTTAAACAACCTAATTCTTATAGTGTGTACTATAACTTAATAGGGGAATTTAATTTGCCTCAAAAATATTGTAAATTTATATACTAAGTAACAGAACAAGCCAGTAAATATAAAGATAATTAGTAACTAAAATGGGGGATGGTTTTATCTCAAGGGCCTTCAGAATGTGTCTGGTCTATCACAAACGTCCTTCTCTATGACCCCCTCACTCTTAGATCGCAATGCAGATAGAAGCAGATCACTTGCTTGACAATAGAATTATAAAATCCTACCAACCCATGAAAAGTTATATCAGTCAAACTGATTACAAGATGTTAAGAACCTAACCTAACATCCATTAAACACCAATATCTTGCAGTGATTGGTAACTAATATCTCCCTCTTCTTGATCTTATCAATGCATACTTAATTATATGGTTTTATATCCATGCATTTAGGGGATACTAAGATGCTGTATGTCACTTGGAATAAAATCCAAATTGTGTAGTATGGTTTAAATATACCTTTATAACTGCATTCTCTGTATTTAGCCTTGTTTTTCAGTTTCTCAAGCACACCGTGTTTTTGCCTCTTAAAGAGCGCATTGTATTTTCACTCTGTAAAGAAACCCACCCTCTGAATTATAAATGAGCAGATCAGTGGATATGGTGAATTTTCACTGATACTACCTATTACGTTTGCCTTGCTTTGAACTTTATTCTCCAGGACCTACATGTCCCTGGATCCGCTTATCAGTGTCAAAGTAGGATCCATTACACCTTCTTGGCATATCTGCATGCCACAAAGCAGTCTCTTGCAAAATTAAAGCACTGTATTTCTCTTGACTTCCTTCTGTTATTAAAGAGTCAATGCTTTCCCTTACTCAACTTTTTTCCATAGTCTGTGTGTTTCATGCTGGATTTATATGTACAGAATATTTTTATACCTTCTTGCACCTTAATAATGATATTTAAAATCTTATAGTTTGTTTAGTTTGCTAAATTTTTTACCAGTGCATTCATATTTTATCTTTTTAAACTTGAAAATAATAGTAGATCTTATCTTGTTATGTGCTTACATTTAATTTCATCTCAGGATTTACATATTTTGACTATGTTATTTTTTTACTTGTGTAAGATTAAATGATGAAATCCTCTTATGATACAGTTCTTATTAAGTGTTAGCAGCTAGGATTGGTACTCCACAGATATGATTTCATTCATTCTTCACAACAACACTATTAAGCCAGAAATAATTATTCCCAATTTACACAGAAGGAAATTGACCTCAGAAAGGTTAACTAATCTATTTAAGATTGCACTGCTAACAATTAACCCTAAAGGGTCTGTTGATTCCAAACCAAGCTCCTAGCTACTAAATTCTGCATTTCAATCTTTTTTAGGCCACACTACATTCAAAATATTTTACTGATGCATTTTACTTACAGTTTTGCTTCTGTCTGATATTTTCTGGAGCTTCTCTCTCTCTCATTATGATATATCCAACATAGAAACTAGACCAGTGTTGATTTTTAAATTGCATACTAACATGAGAAAGAGATACAGAGACAGCAGACAGATAGGTGGACAGATGCAGGAGAAGGACTCTGAGTCTGTCTCATCTGTTTGGTTTATTGATGCTGTAATTTTCATAATTTTTAATTACCCAAGTGAATAGATATAAGTGAAAGTGCATCAGGAGATTTCTGTGGTATCACAGGGGCCACCTACAATGTGCTGTTGACGCAGTGGGCTCTGTGCTCTTCCTGTTGGCACAGTGGGTCATCAGGTACATATGAAGTACAGATTTTGGCGTTTCAAGTGATTGCTAGTAGTCTTTCCACTGGGCTAGTGTTTGGGTCCAGGTGTAATGTCCTGCATCATAGAGTTATGATGAAGGTATGTTCAAACTAGTCAGGCAGGGAGAATTTTGGTCTCACTGTCTCTCCACCCTCACTCATTCTTTCCTTCTCTCTGCCCTAGTTTTGTTTTCTATTCTTGCAACTATACACATTGCCAATAGGAGGGGTTATATACCTGGTTGTCTAATTAAAAAGCATATCAGTTATGCAGGAAGGTCCCCCCCCAAACTTAAAAATTTGAGGGAGTTTTGTCTTGATTAATAATAGAATGTATCTTCACATTTAGTTTTATGGCAAACACATTAAGCAAAGTCTCATATTAAACTCTGGTAAAATGTGACTAGCTTCTAAGCTTGATCCTTCTATCAGGCTTTATCTTCTATCTATCTAACAGTGAATCTTAAAGGGAAAAGATGATAGAAATTCTTGTTTAGACTCTCTTGCATGCAAGAGGGATATTTAAATTAAATTATATGCTATTACCTGGCCTAGAGAATTCCATGGACAGAGGAGCCTGGTGGGCTACAGTCCATGTGGTCACAAAGAGTTGGACACAAATGAGTGACTAACACACACACACATACATTTGAAACTGATTGGACTTTGTTGTTCATATAAAATCTAGTGTTTTTAAAAGCACTCAGTAGACTGTAAGATCAGAGAAGGCAATGGTACCCCACTCCAGTACTCTTGTCTGGAAAATCCCGTGGATGGAGGAGCCTGGTGGGCTGCAGTCCATGGGGTCGCTAGGAGTCAGATATGACTGCGCGACTTCACTTTCTCTTTTCACCTTCATGCACTGGAGAAGGAAATGGCAACCCACTCCAGTGTTCTTGCCTGGAGAATCCCAGGGACGGGAGAGCCTGGTGGGCTACCATCTATGGGTTCGCAGAGTCGGACATGACTGAAGCGACTCAGCAGCGGCAGCAGCAGACTCTAAGATGATTGCCATGGTCTGACAGTCAAGTTTTGCCACACCACAAGGCCACACATATTTATACTTAGGAATATATGATTTATTTTTGGAGACTCCACTAGTATACACTCACCAGTAATGGTAAGCACTAAGCACCTTCTCTGCTCTCTGTTTCCTTAAAAGCACTTGGGTAGATCTGCTTCCTCCCTAGAATCTTCAACTGAATATTGCTTGGACTTCTAATGTGATCTTCAGAACTAGTCTCTTTGTTACTAAATGTGTGCGCATGCTGAGTTGCTTTGGTTTTGTCTGACTGTTTGTCTGCAACCCTATAGGCTGTAGCCCACCAGGCTCCTCT
The DNA here is from genome assembly GCA_006408675.1 of Madoqua kirkii. Classification (NCBI taxonomy): domain Eukaryota; kingdom Metazoa; phylum Chordata; class Mammalia; order Artiodactyla; family Bovidae; genus Madoqua; species Madoqua kirkii. The sequence continues at coordinate 17,602 of SJYC01089200.1, forward strand.
GTCCATGGGATCTTCCAGGCAAGAATACTGGAGTGAGTTGTCGTTTCCTCCTCCAGGGAATCTTCCCCGCCTAAATATATATCTGCAATTAAGAAAATTAAAGAATATTATCTGGGGAAGACATGATAATTTGGCTCATTTAGCACTCATTTCCTATTCTCTGTTGCTTGGCTTTACTCAAGTAGAACCAGAAGAATCCTCATTTTATTTGGCTCTCTTGAATCTGGCATGGTCAATGAGTTATAATAAATTCTGATTCCACAGCCGATTTCACCTTCTTCCTGTATCTCCCTTAATGCCGACGAGGTGATTGGAGCTAAGCTATTGTACCTACTGGTAACTGCCACAGGAGGATATAGGAAATCACAGATGTCTTTGCTCCACAGTAAAACAGATCAACCTCTTAACTACTTGTCTTCAGAAGACATATTATACAAAAATATTTAAGCATTATTTAATACATCTGACATGATATGAACTATGAGTGAATAATACTGCTTACCTAGTTCATTGAAAAATGAAAAAAAAATAGGTCCCTAAGCATGAAAGAAAATTGAAGTTAACGGGAAATTTTTTTATCCAGATTTGAAATGAGAAAGAAAATTTGGATTGTCAAAAAAGTTATTAAGGCAATTATTCTTCTTAAAAGATATCCCTTTGTAAGTATTAATAAGTTAGACATGTGTTGGTTGGACACATCCTCTCATTTATCCCACCTCCTTTTCTTCTTATGAGTACATAGAATTTCCCACATGTAATATTTGCAAAGGATGGATTATTCCACCTCCATTTCTGAGGATGCGTGTAATATTGACTAAACCCTATTAACATGGCTCATTTTCTGGCCAAGATAATTTTCCCAGATAAGGACATATAACAACATCAGGGCAAGTAGCATTGATACATCATGTTGAAATGGCTTTGCTTTGGCTGTTAGAGAGCAGACCCTCTCTCTCATTGCTATATATGAGCACAGGAGCTTTTGGTACAAGATGCTAGCTGCTAAATTGGAGCATATATTATCTGCTTGCTTTGTAAGTTAAAGTATCAAATAAAGGCAATTATAATAGTTGTTTTGTCTCTATGATGGTAATGTGTCCTCTTTCTCATTCTTTTCACTGTCTTTCATTACCTGCAGTGAAATGAAAAGTCCTTTTTGTTTTCTTGGGCAATTTTACAGCTTTATACAGAGGAACAAGCAATAAAATGAGAACTACAACATCATAAATTCACTGTCGTGTACCTGTGTATTTTAATATTTTGTGTCAAGAAATGTTAGGGAGAGAAACCTTAAGACCATTTTATACTTGAAATTTGGAACAAGCTTTGATTCAAATTACCTCAGTCCTTGAACCATTCAGTAAAGTCATCTAATAAATTCAGTTTATTTTAAAGCTTCGATGAGAGTTGAAGAAGATGATTTCCAAGATTCTGACAGTAAGGCTTTGCCCTCCTCACATCTTGGCACAGGCTTTTCAGAGGATGAGTTCTACATAGTCCCTGAGCCAACATACAATGTATTTGAGAACACCCCTCTGCTTTGATGGTAAATGAAAAATTAGTCTTATGTGAAAATTCCAGTATACATTCCATCTAGAATAGTCCAGGGCATATATTCTCAAAACCAGTCTATTTATCTGATCCCTGAGAATCTTTATTAGTCTATGCGGTCACCCTATCAGAGGCCAGATTTCCCTGTCCATCACCAACTCCCGGACTTTACTCAAACTCATGTGCATTGAGTCAGTGATGCCATCCAACCATCTCATCCTCTGTCATCCCCTTCTCCTCCTGCCCTCAATCTTTCCCAGCATCAGGGTCTTTTCAAATGAGTCAGCTGTTTTCATCAGGTGGCCAAAGTATTGGAGTTTCAGCTTCAATATCAGTCCTTCCAATGAATGCCCAGGACTGATCTTCCACATTGTGTATAAATACCACATCTTTTTTTATCCATTCACTATCAGTGGGCACTTATGTTGCTTATATATCTTGGGTATTGTAAATAATGCTGCAATGAACATAGGAATGCATACATCTTCTAATTGGAAGTTTTACTTCCTTTGGGTAAATACTAGGCATGTAATTGCTGGGTCATATAAGAGCTAATCTGGAAGCATCTCCATTCCGTTTTTCATAGTGGTTGTATTGTTTTACATGCTCACCAACAGTGTGCAGCGCTCCCTTTTGTCCAGATTCTTACCAAAACTTGTTACTTGTAATGTCGTTCTGACAGGTAAGGGATGACATCACGTTGTGGTGTGATTGGCTTTTCCCTGATGATTAGTGATGATGAGCTTCTTTTATGTGCCTGTTGATCTTCTGTCTGACTTCTTTCAAAAATGTCTATTCAGATCCTTTTCACATTTTTCAATGAGGTGGTATTATTTCTTTCTCTCTTTCTTCCTTTCTTTGGATGTGAATTGTATGAGTCCTTTTATATTTTGGCATATTAAACTCTTATCAGATATATCATTTGGAAATGTCTTCCACCATTTGGTATGCAATATTTCCATTTTGTTGATAGTTTCCTAAAATAGTGTTGTCAGTCAATCATACTTCAAAAACAAGCACAGAAAACTTATAGAAAAAGAGATAAATGTATGGTTGTCAGAAGCATAAGAGTATTGTTAATTCAACCAAAACAGTCAAAAGGAAGAAACCTCCAATTATAAGGTAAAGAAGTACTTGGAATATAATGTACAATGTGATAAACATAATTAAAGCTCCTGAATATTATATATGAACATTGTTACAAGAGTAAATCCCAAGTTCTCAATTCAAGAAAAAATATTTCTACTTTTTCTTTCATTTTGTATGTATGTGAGCTGATGGGTGTTCATGAAATTTATTGTGATAATAATTTCATGATGTAGTCAAATCTTTATGCTATACACCTTAAAAATGAATAGAATATATATACTTTTTGCTTCCTTGGTGGCTCACATGGTTAAAAAAAAAAATCTCTGCAATGCAGGAGACCTGGGTTCGATCCCTAGGTAGGGAAGATTCCCTGGAGAAGGGAATGGCAACCCTCCCTCCACCACAGTATTGTAAAGTAAATATTGAAAGCTGGAATCAGGATTGCTGGGAGAAATATCAACAGCCTCAGATATTCAGATGATATCACTGCAATGGCAGAAAATTAAGAGTAATTACAGAGCCTCTTGATGAGGGTGAAAGAGGAGAGTGAAAAAGCTGGCTTTGAACTCAACATTCAGGGAATGACCCAGAGAGATGGTATGGGGAAGGAGGTGGGAGGGGGGTTCAGGATTGGGAACTCAAGTACACCCGTGGCAGATTCATGTTGATTTATGGCAAAACCAACACAGTATTTTAAAGTAAAATAAAGTAAAAACAAACAAAAAGAAAGTGAAAGAAAACTTGGCATCTGGTCCAATCACTTCATAGCATATATATATAGGGAAAAAATGGCAACAGTGATAGATTTTATATTCTTAGGCTCCAAAGTCACTGTGGACTGTGACTGCAGCCACAAAATTAAAAAAAAAAAAAAAAAGTTTGCTCCTTGGAAGAAAAGCTATGACAAACCTAGACAGCATATTAAAAAGGAAAGACATCACTTTGCCGACAAAGGTCCATATAATCGAAGCTATGTTTTTTCCAGTAGTCACATAAGGATGTGAGAACTGGAGAACTGGACCACAAAGAAGGCTGAGCACTGAAGAGTTGATACTTTTGGACTGTGGTGCTGTAGAAGACTCTTGAGAGTTCCTTGGCTAGCAAGGAGATCAAACCGGTCAACCCAAAAGGAAATCAACCTTGAATATTCTTTGGAAGGATTGATGCTGAAGTTCCAATTCTTTGGCCACCTGATGTGAAGACCCAACTGTGCAAAAGACTGTAATTCTGGTAAAGACTGAGGGCAATAGGAGATGGGGGTGGTAAAGGATGAGATAGTTGGATGGCATCACTGAATCGATGGGCGTGAGTCTGTGCAAACTTCAGGAGACAGTGAAGGGCAGGGAAGCCTGGCATGCTGCAGTCAGCAGGGTCACAAAGAGTCAGACACAACTTAGGACTGAACAACAACAGCATGCATTCTTCACAGAAACACACACACACACACACACACACGAAGAAGAGAAGAAAGAAAAGGAGTCAATGCATGCAAACATTGTGTCATGAAAGATATGTGGACTCAGTATAATGGATGCAGAAAATCTACAGTTGAATAAAACAGTGTTTGTTCTTGAAGCTGAAATTATTTGGATATAATTGGCTGGGATAATTTTATTTTCAATTGTGGTAGTAATTTTGGAGGCTTTGTTATAAATAGGAAATTTAACATATAAATATTGTATTGTAGGTCAATATTGATTAATTATTCTTCAAAGAATGCTATTATTCACAATGGAAGTATGTAAACATTATATCTTAGTTAGTAACATATAGTACAAAAATTGATAAACAATATTTAATTAAGCCTTAAGCCTTTCAGTTGGAGAAATACATGATAGAGCATAGCATAGTCTAAGAAAGAACATACAGTGTCAGCTAAATTATAGTAGGTTTGTTCCTTCAAGAAATAGTTTTCCCATGACTCAGAATATAGTTTGCCACATTTCTTTCAAAATTGTAGGAGTCAGGGACACATTTTCATGAACAAACAAACTGTGTATTTTTTTTTTTAACAACAGTGTTACAAGTTTTTCAAAAATAGTGCTAAAATTCTGTGAATTTTCAGCTGAGTTCAGTTTTGAAAGCAGAACTAAGCAAAGAAACCAGAGGACTGCCACACGTATTAACTGCTATATGGACTTTTATTTACTTCAAATCATAAGTTCAAGGTAAATATGATTTTACCTTTCATTAATCAAATAGAGTGAGTTAAAATATTATAAGATGAATCACAAGGTCGGCTCATTTTCCTTTCATTTAGTAATAGCCTTCTTAGCAGTTTAAGTTTTTCTCCATGGTAGTATTCTTATTCTAAACAGTGTGATTTTTGCAAAGATGGTTTCCCTACATTCTAACGTGGATTTCATCAAGGTGTTTTCATTGCATATGAGAATTTCAGCAACCATAATGTGACTTCCTCTTCATTGAGATTTTAAAAATCTATCTTCTTGAATACCTTTACATTGGGAGAAGAGAAAGATTGCCAATAGGAAACCTAACTTTGCACATCACAGAAACAGAGAAAGACAAAGTCCAAAGCTCATGGGTGTAAGGAAATGAGCAACATCAGAGCAGAAATAAATGTGGTAGAGACCAGAAAACAATAGAAAAGATGAACAAAACTAATTAATTTTTTAAAAAAATGATAAAACTGGTACATGTTTAACTAGGCTCAAATAAGAGAGAACTCAGAATCAGAAAACAAAGAGGAGACATTACAATTTATACCACAGAAATACAAAGCGTCCTAAAAATTACTATGAACAATTATATTTAACAAACGGGGTAACCTAGGAGAAACAAGTAAATGCCTACAATCATACAACTTTCTAAGACAGAATCCTAGAGAAAAAGAAAATCTGAAAAGACCAACAGAGAATAAGGAGATTGAATCAATAATCAAAAACGTTCCATAAACAAATGCCCAGGACCCGATGGCTTAATGGGTAAAAAATACAAAATATTTAAGTAAAAAATTAATGCCAATCCTTCTAAACTTTTCCAAAAGATTAAACAGGAAAGAATACTGCCAAACTAATTTTTTGAGGTCAGCATCTCTTGACGCCAAAGCCAGATAAGGATATTACAAGGGGGAAAAAAAAAAAAGCCAATATCCCTGAATAATGAATAAGAGTTTAAACTTTACTCAACAAAATATTAGCAAACCCAATTCAATAGAACTTTTTAAAGATCATAGGCAATCATCAAGTGGTTTTTATCTCTAGCAGTCAAAGATGACTCAACATATGCAAATCAATACATATGATAAATCACATTAGTAGAAGGTAATATAAAATTCATATGATCATTTAAATAGGCACAGAGAAAGCATTTGAGAAAATTCAACATCTTCTCGTATTTAAAAATCTCAACAGAGAATTACAGAGGGAATATACCTCAATATAATAAAGACCATGTATGACAAACCCATAGCTAATATTATACTCAAAGATAAAAGGTTAAAAGCTTTTCCTCTAAAATAAAAAAAATAAGAAAAAGGTGCCCACTATTACACCCCTATTCAGCATGTTTCTCAAGAGCCTAGCCAGAGGAGTTAAATAAGAAAAGGAAATAAAAGACATCCAAAACAGAAAGGAAGAAGTGAAACTGTCTTTTTGCAGATGATATGATCTTATATATAAAAAACCTAGAGGCACCACTTAAACTATTAGAGGTAATAAATGAATTCAGTAAAGTTAGAGCATGCAAAAATATAAATATCAAGATATAAGATGCATGTTTATACACTAACAGTGAAATATCTGAAAAAGTAATCCCCTTTGCAATAACATTAAAGGAATGAAATAATTACGAGTAAATTTAGCCAAAGAGGTGAAAAATCTATACATTGAAAAGTGTAAGACCCTAAAGACACAAAATAAATGGAAAGTTATCTGTTATTGGATTAGAAGAATTAGTATTTTTTTATATTTGAGAGTGTCCATACTACCCAATGTAATCTATGGATTCAATATAATATGTATGAAAATTTCATTGGCATTTTTCACAGAAATAGAAAAAGCAATCCTAAAACTTATATGAGACTCTGAAAGATTCCAAATAGCCAAAGAAGTCTTGAAGAAAAGGACAAATCTGGAGGCATCATAATTCCTCATTTCAAATTATATTGCAAAGCCCCATTAATAAAAAATTATGATACTGATATAAAAATAGACACAGACTAATGGAACAGAGTCAAGAGCCCCCAGAAATAAATCTCCGCATTTACAGTCAACTAATGTTTGAAAGGAAGCCAAGAATTCTCAATGCAGAAAGAGTAGTCTCTTCAATAAATGGTGTTGAGAAAACTAGATAATCATCTGCAGGAGAATGAAACTGGACCCCTATATAATACCATTCACCAAAAACTAACTTGTAATAGATAAAGTTAGACATAAGGCTTCAGTCTGAAGAACTCTTGGAAGATTGCCAAGGAAAACAAACTTCCTTTTCATTCGTCTTGGCAGCAATTTATATATATATATACATATATATATAATATATTACACCAAAAGCATAAGTACTAGAGGAAAAATAAGTGAGTGGGGCTGAATCAAAAAAAAAAAAAAACTTGACAAAGTGAAAGAAACAATCAACAAAATGAAAAGGTAACCTATGGTATGAAAGTAAATATTTACAAACCATCTATAACGTGTTAATATCCAAAATGTGTAAGCAACACATTCGACTCAGTAGTAAAAACAAACCAACTAACAAATCTGATTAGAATATGTGCTGAACACAGATTTTTCCAAAGATGATATCAATAGAAAACATGTACATGAAAAGATGCTTAACATCACTAATCATCAGAACCACAATGAGATATCATTTCATATCTGTTAAAGTGGCTATTTTCACAAATGAGGAATCACAAGTGAAGGAGAGTGGGGTGGAGAAAGTGGAGCCCTTGAGCTCTTCTGGTGGAATTGTAAATCGGTGCAGCCACTGTAGAAAATATTGTGGATGATCTTCAAAGATTAAAAATAGAACTACCATATGATCCAGCAATCTCCTTTCTGGATATATATTCAAAGAAAATAAAATCTGGACTTTGAGGAGGTATCTGTACAGATATTCATTTCAGCATCATTCACAATAGCAAACATATGGAAATAACTGAAGTGTTCATCCTGGGATAAATGGATAAAGATGGGTGTGTGTGTGTGTGTGTGTGTGTGTGTGTGTGTGTGTTTTCAGTTGCTCAGTCATGTCCTGCTCTCTGCAACTCCATTGGCTATAGCCTGACAGGCTCTGCTGTCCAAGGAGTTTTTCCAGGCAAGAATGTTGGAGTGGGTTGCCATTTCCTACTCCAGGTTATCTTCCTGACCCAGGGATTGAACTTACATCTCTTGTGTCTCCTGCATGGGAAGGCAGATTCTTTACTAACTGTGCCACCTGGGAAGCCCAAATATCTGTTTGCAATGGAATATTACTCTGCCATGAGAAAGAAGGAGATTCTGCCATTTGTGATGACATGGATGGACCTTGAGTGATTATGCTAAGTGAAACAAGTCTGAAAGAGCAGGACAGATAGTGTATGATCTCATTTGTATGTGAAATCGAAAAAGCTGAATTCATAGAAACAAAGAGTAGGCTGGTGGTTGCTAGGGGCTGGGAGATGGGAAAACAAAGATGTTATTAAAGGGTAAAACCTACCAGTTACAAGTTGGATGAGTTCTGGAGATCTAATGTACAGTATGGCAACTATAGTTTATAAAATACTATATTAAAACTTCAAAGTTATTAGTAGAATGGACATATTTTCACCAGACATACACACACACAACGGTCAGGTGATGTGAGGTGATGGAGATATTAAGCAACTGTATTTTGGTATTTTTGTTGCTGTTTACACTCCTTTATTTTTAACGGATTCTTCTTGCTTTTATAGATGTTATGTTCATGGGGTGGGGAGGATTAAATGAGATAATGTGCTGTGTCAGTATGGGATTGAGGTCAGCCTAAATATTTCACAATGTATACGCATAACAATGGAGAGGGAAATTACAACCTGCTCCAGTATTCTTGCCTGGAGAATCCCATGGACGGAGGAGCCTGGCAGGCTACCAGCTAAGGGGTTGCAAGAGTCAGATATGACTTAGTGACTAAACCACCACTATGCATAACAAATTATCATTTTGTACACCTTAATCTTACACCATGGTATATATCAGTAATATCTCAATAAAGGTGGAAGAAAATGTATTGTGTATATGTTAACTTGGCATTTTATCAGCATGTTTCATGTACACATTATAGAAGATACTTGTGAAAATAACTATATTCTTTAGACATTGCTATGATACTGATACTTTTGTATACTCTTTAAATAATTCTTTACTTGTTTTTGCTCTGTCACTTTAACTTGCTTTGTCTTTCATACTCTCTCTGTGTTTGCCACTTTTATTGCATAGAAGTCTGTACTGTGATGTAGTGTTTCCCATAGCTCTTTTTTAAAGTAAATGATTCATTTGTCCTGTTTTTCAATACCCACACTGATATTTTCCAAGTATCAATAAAAATACATTTTTCTTTAGAAACTCTGATTTTATTTAGACACTGTGATTTTAATTATGCACAAATGATTTGATGTTTCTGTCAACATCATAAAGACTTAGGCTATATTTTAATCAATAAATTGATATTTTCACATTCATTTACTGGAACTGATTATGTATTAATTTTGTATACTCATGCATGAATGTTAAGATGCATAAACACATGGCAAACTAGTCAGGGTTATTCATTGTATGCATTTACAAAAGACATTTTCTTATCATTGAAAACTGTCTTATAGTTACCCCATTACAGTCCCAAATAAATTACTGTCAAAGTGAAATAAATCTCCCCAGAGAAAAAACATGGTCCATGGGAAAAGGGGATGGCAAACCACTTCAGTATTCTTGCCTTGAGAACCCCAGGAGCAGGATGAAAAGGCAAAAAGATATGACACCAGAAGATGAGCTCCCCAGGTCAGTAGGTGTCCAATGTGCTGCTGGAGAGGAGCAGAGAAATAGCTCCAGAAAGCGACCAAAGCAGAAATGATGCTCAGCTGCGGGTGTGTCTGGTGGTAAAAATAAAGACTGATGCTGTGAAGAACAATATTGCATAGAAACCAGGAATGTTAGGTCCATGAGTCAAGGTAAATTGGATATGGTCAGACAGGAGATAGCAAGAGTAATCACTGACATCTTAGGAATCCGTGAGCTAAAATAGATGGGACTGGGTGAAGTTAACTCAGATGACCATTATATCTACCACTGCAGGCAAGAATCCCTCAGAAGAAATGGAATAACCCTCATATTCAACAAAATAATCCAAATGTAAGCCATGTGTGCAGTCTCAAAATGACAGAATGATCTTGGTTCATTTCCAAGGCAAATCTTTCAACATCACACTAATCCAAGGCTATGTTCTAACAATAATGCCAAAGAAACAGAAGTTGACTAGTTCTCTGAAACCTACAAAGCTTTCTAAAACTGCCTCCCCAAAATATCTCCTTTTCATCATAGGGGACTGGAATGCAAAAGTAGGAAGTGAAGAGACACATAGAATAGCAGGCAAGTTTGGCCTTAGAGTACAAGCTGTAGCAAGGGAAAGGCTAACAGAATTTTGCTGAAAACACACTGGTCATAGCAAACAACCTATTCCAACAACCCAAGGGATGGCTCTACACATGACGTCACCACATGGTCAATACCTAAAGCAGGTTTATTATGTTCTTGACAGCTGAAGGTGGAGAAGCTCTATACAGTCAATCAAAAACAAGACCAGGAGCTAACTATGGCTCAGATCATGAGCTCCTTATTGCTAAATTCAGAATTAAATTGAAGAAACTAGGGAAAACCAGTAGGCAATTCAGGTATGACCTAAATCAAATCCCTTATGATTATATAGTGGAGGTGATAAATATATTGAAGGGATTAAATCTGGTAGACAGAGTACCCAAAGAACTATGGGTGAAATTTTGTAACACTGTAATAGAAGCAGATAGCATATTAAAAAGCAGAGATATTACTTTGCCAATAAAGGTCCATCTAGTCAAGGCTACGATTTTTCCACTGGTCATGTATGGATGTGAGAGTTGGATTGTGAAGAAAGCTGAGTGCCACAGAATTGATGCTTTTGAAGTGTGGTGTTGGAGAAGACTCTTTAGAGTCCCTTGAACTGCAAGGAGATCCAACCAGTCCATCCTTCAGGAGATCAGTCCTGGGTGTTCATTGGAAGGAATGATGCTGAAGCTGAAACTCCAATACTTTGGCCACCTCATGTGAAGAGTTGAGTCATTGGAAAAGACCCTGATGCTGGGAGGGATTGAGGGCAGGAGGAGAAGGGAACAACAGAGGATGAAATGGCTGGATGGCATCATCAACTCGATGGACATAAGTTTGAGTGAACTCTGGGAGTTGGTGATGGACAGGGAGGCCTGGCGTGCTGCGGTTCATGGGGTCGCAAAGAGTTAGACACAACTGAGCCACTGAACTGAATGGAAGCCGTGACCAAAACCATTCCAAAGAAAAAGAAATATAAGAAGGCAAAGGGCCTGAGGAAAGAAAAGCTCAAAAAAAAAAAAAAAGCTGAAAAAAGAAAAGAAAATGTAAGAAAAAGGGAAAGATATATCCAACTAAATGCAGAGTTCCAGAGAATAGAAAGAGGAGATAAGAAAGCCTTCTTAAAATGGGAAAGACTAGAGACCTCTTCAAGATAATTGGAGATCTTCAAGATCAAGGGAACATTTCATGCAAGGATGGGCACAATAAGGGACAGAAATAGCAAGAATCTAATAGAAGCAGAAGAGATTAAGAAGATGTGGTAAGAATACACAGAAGGACTGTACAAAAAAATCTTAATGACATGGATAACCATGACGATGTGGTCACTTACCTAGAGCTAGACATCCTGGAATGTGAAGTCAAGTGGGCCTTAGCAAGCATCACTATGAATAAAGTTACTGGACGTGATAGAATCCCAGCTGATCTTTTTCAAATCCTAAAAGATGATGTCATCAAGTTTGGAAAACTCAGCAATGGCCACAGAACTGGAAAAGGTCAGTATTCATTTCAATCCCAAAGAAGGGCAATGCCAAAGATGTTCAGTTTCACAGTTGAGCTCATTTCACATGCTACAAGGTTATGCTCAAAATCTTCCAACTTGGCTTCATACATGACCTGAGAACTTCCAGATGTACAAGCTGGATTTAGAAAAGGCAGGAGAATCAGAGATCAAATTGCCAACATTTATTGGATATGAGAGACAGCAACAGTATTCCAGGAAAACAGTATTTCATTTGCCTTACTGAAATGATATAGGCTTTGTGTTGATCCCAATAACGTGTGGTAAATTCTTAAAGAGATGGGATACCAGACCACCTTACCTATCTCTTATAAAACCTATATGCATGTCAGGAAGCAACAGTTAGAACCAGAATGGAATGATGGACTGCTTCAGTATTGGGAAAGGAGTACCACAAGGCTGTATATTGTCACCCTGCTTACTTAACTTATATGCAGAGTACATCATGTGAAATACCAGGCTGGATGAATCATAAACTGGAATCAAGATTGCCAGGAGAAATATCAACAATCTCATATATGCAGATGGCACCACTGTAATGGCAGAAAACCAAGAAGAGCTAAAGATCCACTTGATGAGGGTGAAAGAAGAGAGTTAAAAAAGCTGGCTTAAAACTCAGCATTCAAAAACTAAGATCATGGTATCTGGTTCCATCATTGCATAGCAAATAAAAGAGGAAACAGCGACAGATTTTATTTCCTTTTATTTCAAAAATCACTGTGTATATTGACCATCTGTGACATTAAAAGATGTTTTCTCCTTTGAAGGAAAGTTATGGTAACCCTAAACAGCATATTAAAAAAGCAGAGACATCACTCTGCTGACAAAGATCCATATAGTCAAAACTATATTATTTCCAGTAGTCATATATGGATGTGTTAATTGGACGATAAAGAAGGTTGAGCACTGAGAAACTGATGCTTTAAATTGTGGTGCTGGAGAAGACTCTTGAGACCCTTTGTACAGAGGAGATCAAACCAGTCAATACAAAGGAAATAAATCCTGAATCTTCATTGGTGGGATTGATGCTAAATCTGAAGGTCCAATACTTTGGCCACCCTATATGAAGATCTGACTCATTTGAAAAGTCCCTTATACTAGGAAAGATTGAAGGCAAAAGAAGAGGGTGGCAGAGGATGAAATGGTTAGATAGCATCACCAACTCAGTGGACATGAGTTTGAGCAAACTCCAAGAAATAGTGAAGGAAAGAGGGGCCTGTTGGCTACAGTCCATGGGATCGCAATGAATCAGACATCACTCAGTGGTCGAACAGCAACAACACATTACCTTCTGAAGGATAGGAGAAATGTTTTACTCTTTAATTTTTACACTATAAACTATTTTTTACAATTTTTATATTGCACAGACTATATTTGAAATTCTTTTTAAATGCAAAAATTGAGAAATGTATGGAAAATTGTTAGTTGTTGGAGAACTTAGAGTTGAATAAATGCTATTACTGAGGTAAAAATCTCAAACAATAATCACATAGCTGGTTATTTGCAAGAATGTGATTTAAATTATGATATAATACAAATGCAAAGGATATCATTTTTCTATTTCCTTTCTGATTTTTAAAATTATATATAAAATATTTATTTGAATAAAAGCCTTCCTAAATTCAGTGACAAAGTATCTGAAAATCTGTTAAGAGCAATAGGAAGTTAAAAGTTTTACACTATTTGCAAACTAACCAGTTAGCCTGCCACAGTTTTTCAAGCATGCTCCACAGAAGGCTCCTGTCTTCCGGATGAGCAAAAGAATTCGCATCACTGAAAACAGTGTGAACATCACATTTTTGCACTGGTTCCCCTTGTACCTCAAATCCTATGAGACGATACAGAGGAATCCTGATATATGCCTTCACTCAGAGCACATTCTAGGACAGAGCTCAGAAAATCCAAATCCTGTAATAAGCAAAAAGCATGCACGTTTTCTCTGAAAGGAGACACACTATGCTCTGGGTGGGTTGGTTAGATGTGCAAAATGTGAAAGATCTGTTGAGAATGGTCTCCCAACAGTATCCACCCTTTGATGCTATGACATCCTGGGACTAAATTCTTTTCCATGCCTGTACCACTTTGTCAGGATAGAGAATAGGATGAAATCCATTCAGTCAAGTCATTCAGCAGTGAGACTTTAGGTCACAGAGGGGTACTAGCCTGCATTGTCCCATCCAAGCCTGTAAGCGTCCCATATTGAAAAAATTGCATAAAGCATCAGGGTGAACTTAAAATAGCCTATGTTTCTTCCATCTAACTGGCAGTTCTGTATTGACATTTCCTTTTAGCTAAGGTATTTATCCAGCTACAGCATGGCATATTAATAATTGGACAGGCTTCATCTGGTCCCCACAGAGTGCCCCGAAGGCATTTCTATCATCCACATCTGCCCTGGTTGAGTGAACCTCTCAGGGTTGCAGTGGCATCACCGATCTCTTTAGCTAAAATTGTGGGCATATGTCATTACACCATTTCTAATTGTATGCCTTCTGCTGTACGGAAAACAGCCTGCACTGTGTACATGTGTAACAAGTCAGTCCCCTTCTCAAAGAAATTCCCCGAAGGGACCGAGATTGACCTACTTCAGGAGAGATGACTCCAGCTGTCTGAGGGCTCTTTGGTCTGTAGGTGGTGTTTCCTTAGGCAACTGTGGGTCTGTTATGACTACTGTGAAAGGACCCACCACTGTTTTGGAAAGGACGTGAGTCAATGCCTGGCTTCACACAAGAAATACAGTCCCACACAAGAAATACATTGGGTCCCTGAAGAGTAATTGTAATACTATACCGCTATTTAGGATTGCTGGGGAACCCCAAAAGAGACCTGCAAGAGGCAGGGACCACAGGTTGATGATGCCTCCAATACCTCCGTTGTCCATGGTGCGTTTCCCATGGATGGCTAGTAAGTCTTCGAATCGCCAATTCAGCGTGGCTAATTGAATCTACCCTTTGTTCTCGAGGGAGTACCTGAATCTGTTCAGTCAGCCCAATCTGTTCTTTGTCCCCATGCCAGGTGGTATTTTCCATGGGATGGAGTGACATCCAATGGGATGCTGAGCCGCAGTGTACTACTTTTCTGTTTTAGTCTAACAAATCAATTACAAACTTAACATCTTAATGCAATGCATGCTTATCACACAATACATAGTGAGAAATCTGGGCACAGCTTATCTGAGTTCACTGACTGAGGCTGTAGATAGGCTGCAGTTCAGGTGCTCCCTGGGTCTCTGGTCACATCTGAGGCTTGACTGGGGAAATGTCCACTTTCAAGGCTGTTTCTGTTGTTAGCAGAATTCATTTATTTCTGGCTGTACAACAGAGATCCTCGTTTTGCAATGACATATTGCTAGTTCCTTGCCATACGACCTTTTATATGAGCCCTCTCATACATAATAGCTTCCTTCTTTAAGCCAACAAAGTGATTTTCTCTCATCATGATAGCAAACCAGTCTTAATATTGGGTTGGCCAAAAGTTCATTTGGGTTTTTCCATACGGATTTTTTGGCAACACAATATATCAAGTGATATAATCACTTGGTGAGTTCTAGCCCATCAACACTGCTATAAAACATAACTTAAAGGAGAGAAATCCCATTCTTTGCCACTTATAATACTGCTCTTTAGAAGCTAGCCTTAGAACCCATTACATCCAAGGAGGAAGAAATTCAGGTACATCATTGAGAAGGGTGGGTTATGCAAGTAGCCAGTTAGGTTCTGCCTAATTCATGAGCTACAGAAATGAGGATGGGAAAAGAAAATACAGAGGGTATTTTTATTCAAGAGGAACATGAGGTTGGCTCTGAAAGCAAAAAGATCATTGATGGAATTCTGTCACCCACAATTTCAAGGGGCTAACGTGTTCCCTGTCAAAGTAGTGCGGTGATTTTTCCTCCTACCTCTGCAAAGTTGTCTCACTTTCCAGGAATTATGTTATAACTTTTATTCTGATCATGTCCTGCTAGTAACCAGAGCTTTCACCTACAAGAGTCAGGGGCGAGAGAGGAGGAACTTTCATAAAACCAAGAGAGACTATCACGTCCTTTGCAGGTGTCTCTGTGGGAAAGTTGCCAAGCTATATATTCAACTCATTACCTCCAATTTTTGCCACAAATGAGAGGACGTGCGTCCTTTCTCAGAACATCTACATTTCTCATGACCAAAGAGAATTACTTAGGTGTTTAAACCCAGGGAGAGATGATGGATGTAGAGGTAGAAATCTTTTGAGCAATATTTGCGGAGGTAATCCAATTACTGGATAATACCGGATGCCTATGTATCTTGGGTGGACTTCCCTGGGAACTTAGCAGTAAAGAAACCGCCTGCCAATGCAGGAGACCCAGGAGATGGGGGTTCAATTCCTGGGTCAGGAGGAAGATCCCTTGGAGAAGGAAATAGAAACGCACTCCAGTGTTCTTGTTCGGGCAATCTCATGGACAGAGGAGCCTGGCAGGCTGCAGTCCATGAGGTCATGAGTCAGGCACAACTTAGTTGTCAAGCACACCCCGATGATGATTAAATGAGAAGCTATGATTTACTCCTATAGTTTGTGACCTCCAAGAGATGTGCTTTAACCTGCCAGTTTAGTCTCCAACTGGGGTTAGGTTAGAGGGAGAAGACCGAAACAGTGTGGTACAGAGGAACAAAGTGACTATGTCTTAAAGCTGATTCATTAGCAGGGATTGGCATTTACTGTCATTTTCAAGTCATAATTTTTGTTTTGAACTGTAAGTTGCTCATTGAAGACAATGTTTGTTTCAGCTTTGGGGGCACCTTGGTTTTGTTGTCATAAAGCCATGGCCTTTTAGGAAGAACTGTGGGACTTGCTTCCCCATCGTCATTTAATTTCCCCTTCCCATCACTCCCTCTCCTTTCAGAGGAGAGTGAATTGTAAGCAGGCACCATTTAGATTGTTTTAATGCTGTCTTTGACTGCTCAGTCCCTAAATATTAGTTCTTCTCCTGTTAATTAACAGACCAGTCTTTGGGACAGCCTTCCTCCTGGTTTCCCACTACTAGGGCACAAACACACACGACCACGTCCCAGGGAGTCGTCTACATTTCCTACTCCAGTCTGGAGGGCTGAGCCTTCCTCCTTCAGAAAGTCCCTTCTGTCAAAGTCATTCTCCTTTCTAATGCGTCCAAGAACCGTCAAAGTTCTGAGGTCACAGCCTCCTTGCAAGCTGACCAGTGAGCCTGCCCCTGCTTCAGAGATGCTGGCTGAGATGGCTAGACAAAGGACCTTATTTTTCAGGTCACAGCAAGCATGGGGAGAATGAGCGCACGTTCAGCCAGTTCCAGTTCATTTCTACTTACCCCAGTCCCATCAGGCGGCGTAGACGGGCTCAGACTGACGGCGGCCCGCGCGTGATCGTCTAAGTCCCCGGACTATAAGGACAGCTTCAGAAGAGACGCCTTGTCTTTCTAGAGTGAAGAGGACTGACGTTATTGAGGCCACTCATGCATTATTTAGCCACAGGGGGAAATAATTTTGATTTTACATAATTAATGTTTATGAGATACAATAATCAATGTTTAGTAAAATACTACATTTTTTAAGTTTATGGTTGCTATGAATTTTCCTACTCAAAGCTTAAGGTTTATAAATTAAAAATAATCTAATTAGAAGTGAAAAACCAAACAAAACTCAAAGCACAGGCTTGATGATGTACCCAAAGACTAACTCAACGCTTCTTTCCCAAAGAATGGTAAAAATGTAAAACTGACTGGAACTTGACTAAGATGCTGTCTCTTTGGCAGGTGCTTATTTTAGTAGAAGAGCATGCATTTCTTAAAAATGAATTCCTCAATGAAAGTGGGTAAGTGGGAAAGCTGCATTTACTGTTAACTCATCGGATGCATATGAGGAGGAGCTGTTGAACACTGCACTCCTAAGAGAGCATGGGAAAGTCTGGACTAGATGGTCTCTTATTCTCTATCAGGGCGCGCGGCCACCTTTTAAAGAGCTACCTGTTACCTGTTTTGGCTGTATTGGCTCTAAATTGCTTCGCGTGGCCTTTCTCTGGCTGTGGCGAGCAGGGCCGCCCTTCTTGTCCCGTGGGGAGCGGGGCCGCCCTTCGTGTCCCGTGGGGAGCGGGGCCGCCCTTCGTGTCCCGTGGGGAGCGGGGCCGCCCTTTGTGTCCCGTGGGGAGCGGGGCCGCCCTTCGTGTCCCGTGGGGAGCGGGGCCGCCCTTTGCAGTCTGGCGCAGCCTTCCCCTTGCGGTGGCCTCTGCTGCTGGAGCGCGGACTCTGGATGCGTCGGTACCAGTGGCTGCAGCTCACGTTCTCTAGAGAGGTCGTTTAGTAGCTGTGGCACATGGGCTTAGCTGCTCCACGGGATGTGGGATCTTCCCAAACAAGGATCAAACTGGTGTCCCCTGGACTACAATGCAGATTCTTTACCACCGGCCCACTAGGGAAGCCCCGGCTTTTCTTGATTTTAGGATTCTAGCAGGAATCTCTTATGTTTAATTTGTTGGTAAGATCTCAGCTAAAATACTAGTATCCACTTTGAAAATCACTTCACATAACCCAGAATACATGGGACTCCACTAGTATGGGGGACATCCTCCCTAAAGTTTAAGTTTTAATAAATTTAATTTAAAGAAAATAATACAGTTATAGCATATATCAGCATTGTTGTTTAGCTGCGAAGTTGTGTCTGACTCTTCTGTGACCCCATGGATTGTAGCCTTCCGGGCTCTTCTGTCCATGGGATTTCCCAGGCAAGAATACTGGAGTGAGTTGTCATTTCCTTCTCCAAATATATAATCAGAGGAAACCTTAATATACTAGTACTTATTTTTTAGAAATTTAATAAGTTAACATGAAGCTCAGGCAAATATTTTTTGAAATCAGATTAAAATATTCCTACAGAGAATTTTTTTTGGTGTTCTCCCTCAAATTTCTCCTCAGTTTTACATTTATTCCCTCAACTTCCCAACAACGGACATATGTTAATCTCAGATTTTATGTCATAACTTCTATTGTCAATATGTAGACTATCATTTCAAATAAGTCTATGCGTATTTTCAGTAATGACCTAAAGTCTGCATGCTCAGAGAGTGCATTTGAGAAGTGTATGGACATGCATGTACATATTCACACTCTTGTATTTATTTTGGCAGCATCGTGAATACCTAGATGTACTAGAAAAAATGTAGGCTGACAGCGACAACAGTATTATATAAGCATGCCCTGTCCTACAGTTTCCAGAGAGTTTATTTCTATGAAATAATATTCTTTTAGTCTTAGAATATTTTGTTTTACTTAATCAAAAAACTACATCTTGCTTTAGTACAATATCATTTCCTAAGATAGTAGATGTATAGTCCTTCAGCTTTTGTTTGTTTTTACTCTTTCTGCTAAATAATAAAGCATAGCTTTGTGGATCTCATGTGGATTTCTTCGTTTTATGAGTAATGTAATTTTTTGAAGTGTCCGACTTCATGACATTTGAGCACATAAATCATTCAGAAAACAATAGATCTCCCTAGAAATACCTAGGCTGGTTCCCATTTTTCCTTGGGGAGCTTCTTTCCCCATTATTATGTTAACACTTGGTCACATGAACAAATGTTCTTCCAGCTTTCTTCCTCCAGTGGTATAAAGTAGTCAGTGCATTAAAATGTAGGTCACAGTGTGAATACTTATATATTTTGACATTTAGGAAGAATATGCCTTTCTATACTATAACCCCTAGCAGTGTTTTAGTTGATATATTTCTAAAAATGGAGCAATTCATTCATACTATGTCACTTCAGACTTAAGGGACACATAACAAGCCTTTCACAGGCATAAAATTCAGTTGTCTTGTTTCTACTGCATGAATTATGTTTAGAAGCTGTGGAGTCACAAAATGCTTTAATGCTTTCTTTTTCTACCTTTATTTATCCCTAGGTGGCCACATTCACAGAACTGACAGGGATATTGAGAAATTGCAGAATCTATATGTAGAATGGCATCTTAAATATATGAAGTAGTTCTTTCTTTCTTAGGATTTCCACAAACAGAGAATCTCCTAATTATTTTGGAAATTTGCTTAAGTTTCACCAAATACAGTATTAAAAAGTTATGATCTCACTTAAATCTCCTGTCTGTAGTGGTTTTTTTTTTTTCCTCATGTCACTTGAGAAAAGTTGGGTTCTAGTCATGTTTTTATAATTAAACAAGAAAGAGCAACAGCAATATTACCCATAGTTCTCTTCATTTTTGATGACTGAAGCTTTCCAAGTCCTTTTGCTATTTTCTTCTGTCATAAAATTTGAAATTTGGTAACAGTCAGGAATACTCCAAGGAGACTACATGGGTTGCACAGTAATCCTAAAGCCTTGCAAACATTACTATAAAGTTTGTGGATCTTGAATTTAACTAATGTATGTTCATGCTTTCTAGTTCTATAAAGAGCAGAGCTGTTTGGCCAGGTTTGTTTTTTTTTTTTTAGAGAAAGCAGATATAATATGTTAAATGCATCCATTTATGCATTTATGCATAAGTGCACATGTAATGAACTTTGACAGATTAATATATGTTTGTATAACCAACATTCAATCAAGATAGCAAATATTGCCATTACTGCAGAGGTCTCCTCATACCTATGTTCTGTCAACCCTTACTCATTAGGCAACCATTTTTCTGACTTTGAGTGCCATAGGTTAGTTTTGTTATTCACTCGCTAATTTGTGTCTGACTCTTTGCAACCCCATGTACTGCAGCATGCCAGCCTTCTATGTCCTGCACTATCTCTTGGAGTTTGCTTAAATTCATGTCCATTGAGTCAATGACACTATCTATCCATCACATCCTCTGCCACCCCGTTCTCCTTTTGCCTTCAATCTTTCCCAGAATTAGGATCTTTTCATCTCTTCACATCAGGTGACCAAAGTATTAGAGCTTTAGCTTCAGCCTCAATTCTTCCAAAAAATATTCAGGGTTGATTTCCTTTAAGACTGACTGGTTTGACCTCCCTGCAGCCCAAGGGACTTTGGATCAAGAGTCTTCTCCAGCACCATAATTCAAAAGCATCAATGCTTTGGTGCTCACCCTTCTTTATGACCCAACTCTCTTATCCATACATGACTACTGGAAAAACCATAGCTTTGACTATTTGGATTATTGTTGGAAAAATTATGTCTTGCTTTTTAATAAGTTGTGTAGGTTTCTCACAGCTTTCCTTCCAAGGAGCAAGCATCTTTTATTTCATGGTTGCAGTTACTATCTGCAGAGATTTTGGAAGCCAAGAAAATACAATCTGTTACTGTTTCCACTTTTTTCCCTGTTATTTGCCATGAAGTGATAGGACAAGATGCCATGATTTGCTTTTGAAATGTTGACTTTTAAGCCACTTTTTCACTCTCATCTTTCACCCTCATCAAGAGGCTCTTCAATTCCTCTTGGATTTCTGCCAATAGAATGGTATTGTCTGCATGTCTAAGGGGGTTTATATTTCTCCCAGCAATCTTGATTCCAGCTTGTGATTCATCCAGCCCACCCTTTCACATGATGTACTCTGCATAGAAATTAAGTAAACAGGATGACAATATACAGCCTTGACGTACTTCTTTCCCAATTTGGAACCAGTCCGTTGTTCCATGTCCGGTTCTAACTGTTGCTTTTTGACCTGCATATAGGTTTCACAGAGAAGGTATATGTTACAAGTAATAAAGAAATACCTAACATTTCTCCCATGGTGGTTGTGTTGTTTTACATTCTCATTAACAGTGAATTGAAGTTCTAACTACTCTAGATCCCTATTGATATTTGTTTGCTGTCAATTTGTGATCTTAAACATTCTAGTAGGTTCAGTTCAGTTCAGTCACTCAATCATGTCCAACTCTGCGACCCCATGAATTACAGCACAATGTTCATTGATGTGGTGAGTGATTTTGAACATATGTAATAACATATATGTAATGCTTGTTCAAATCCTTTGCCCATTATTTTAATGTGTTCTTTCTCTTTTTTTTCTTAACTGTTGAATTACAGTATTTACCTGTGAACAGGTGTTTCCTGAATTGCAGGTGGATTCTTTACCAACTGAGTTATCAGGGAAGCCTGATAATCTTGATACACATTATCAGATTTATTACTGATAATATTTTCTTTTTATATGACTTGCCCATTTATTCACTTAATATTATTTCTGAGGAGCAAAACTTTGTAATACTGTTAAATTAATTTATCAACTTTTTTAGTTAATTTATGGTTGTACTGTAAATGCATTATATATAAACAAGTTTTCTGCTGAAAATGAGGTTGCAAGTACAGTTTGCTCGTAAAAACAAAGTTCCCCTAGGCACCCAGCTGATTGGGGACTGGCCATGTGCTGTGTTTGTTATATACTGTGTTAGTGGCTCAGTTGTGACTGACTCTTCATGACCCCAAGGACTGCAGCCCACCACCAGATTTCTCTGTCCATGGAATCCTCCAGGCAAGAATCCTGGAGTGATTTGCTACAGTGACTATATACAACTGTGGTGTAGTAATGCTTTTCGCAGAAATAATACAGAGAAAGCAAACACAAGCATAGAGAAAATATTTTCAGTCTTGCAGTAAGTATCTTGAAAAGTACAATGGTACATTTCAAACAGCTGGTATACACAGGCTGGCAGTGAGTGGACAGGCAAAAGGTTGCTGGCTGCAGGAGAGAGAGACAGTGGAAGATGGTAGAGCTGAAGGACCATCAGCAATAGACACAGAGGGCAAGCTGCAAGCTCACTGACACCTGATGTCGATGGCACCGGCTCTCGTTCCCTGCTAGACTCAGTTCTGTCTGTAGTAGATAGAACTTGATAGAAGCACCCAGGGATGTCTGGCTAGCAGGTCTTTTTCCTCTCAATATAAATGGCATGGTGACATTGGGTGCATTCTGAATGGATGCTGCAACCTTCATGTACCACTCTACATCGGGGCCTGTGCCTCAAAAGCTAACGGTGCCTCCTCAAATAAAGATCATCCGCTGGCCGTTTCCTGGCCTGTGAGTCTCTGTTTCATCAGTTTCGTCTTCTCCCTCTTGTCTCTCTTCACCTCTTCTCTGGTCCTCCGATTCCATCAGGTCTTCATTAGTCAGCCCCTCTGGTTGCACAGAAAGGACTTCAGTGTTGTAAGAATGAGAGACGTCTGCCATCTTTTTGCCTCAGTCCATTCTTTCAGTTGTTGTCACTTTTGTGTCCACCTTTAACTCTCGGTGCTTCTTAGGAATACCATCGTCACTGCTTTTGCGCTTGCTTCTGGGCGTCTTGGGCTTGAAGTAGAGATACTGTATCACTGCACTCTGTATAGTGCTTATGGTATACAGACACATAGCCACTTGGAGAGGATCCACACGTGTGACAGTGTACACCAGACGTGCGAACTAACTTATGTGACTTGACATGTGAATTCACTTTTGCATCTTTGAAAGTTCACGACATGAAGGTTTGTATGTAGGGGACTTAGCATATATAAGATATATATTTGCTCACCCTGAGATCATAAATTTCTCTTCAATTTCAAATTCTATTTGTTTATTCACTTATCTTTTTACTCCACATAAATCTTAGAATCAGTTTTCTAATTTCAACCCCTAAAAAATCATGCTTG
>SJYC01089203.1:0-32303 GCA_006408675.1 Madoqua kirkii
TGGATGTTTATGTGTTAACTGAACAATAGAGAAGAAGAGACTATTAATTTAGGCATGGGAAAAATTCATTTAGGAGAATTAAAGTTAAAATTCAAGTGAAATTTTTTAAACTTGTAAATAACAAATTGGGAAATCTAAATGAATTTCCATGGAGTCACGGAGACAACTCTTCCCCCAAATAAAAATAGGAAGCTCTCCATGCCCAGTGGACTCCTTTCCAGATGCTTTTTTGTTTCCTGCTAATTGATCTTTTTCCCATGAGTCCTTATTGGCATTCCAAAAGGCATGTATGATGTGACTTCTTTTACTATTACATGGTGATTGTTCAGTTCTTGGAGTTCTAATGATGATGGTTATTTCTTTTGAGATTTGAAAGACTATCAATTCTAATTATGCATTTAGAAGGTGAAAAAGATTAAAACCAATTTTAACATGCGATTTTGCAATCTTAACTTTTGTAATAAGTATGTCAAACTGGCAGTTGAACTGCTATCACATTTCTCCCTCTAGTCGTCTATACCATTTTTCTCCATGAGACTACAACTGCTTTGCCTCTCAGAATATCCAAATTTATGTTTCCTTAATTTATTTTTACCAACTCTTGAGCTCTAAGATAGTGAAAACAAAACTCCACATGTTAACAATTGGGCATGTGAGTTCACTGCATGTGTGTGTGTGTGTGTGTGTGTGTGTGTGTGTACCAAGTCATTTCAGTCATATTAGATTTGGTGTTTTATTGCAAGCACATCTAAAGCAATTTCTCAAAATAGAAGTATTCATTTATAAATCTAAATACAATCAGACACCTTAATAAAGCCAAATTCTGAAGATGTAATTTAGCATATGTCCATCTTAATAAAGAAGAATGGTTGGAGATGAAAATTTGTTGTTCCATTTTATTTTCACTAAATTATTGCTATTTTCCATCTTTGAAGTCAGTGTTCACTTTAACTTTATACCCAAAGTTTACATTCTTGTGAACATTTGACAATTTGTAATTGAATGCTTACAGGCTAAAGAGGTTCTGCTCTTTCATTTGATGGATTGTGTCATGCCAGACTCCGGCAGTGCATTTTATTTGACCTTTCTCCTTAACTCCATTCATCTTAAATCCCTTGTCACATGAATGACAGACCATCATGATGTGATGGAACACAAAACCTCAAAAAGATGCATCACCTTGTCAGATAAATGTAGATCAAAATATTTTTTAAAAAATGTTTTGTGAGTTGGAGGGAAACAGGCTGAATTTGATGGTAATGTTGAAAAGTAGTATAAACTTTGGAAATCAAAGATTGCTGTTGGAATAACTCTAATAATACTTACAAAGGAAAAATCAGAATTATTTGTATGATCTTTCTTATAAATTAGAAGTGAAAAGGTACAGGATTTTCTTAAGAAGGTTATTAGTGAGGGAAAATAATTTAGCTAGATGTGTGTGCATAAACATATACACAAACTCACACACATGCCTATAGTTTAACTTTGAGCATTTATTAAAACAAACAAACAAAAAAAAAACCCTTCTCTTTATAGGGAGATACACAAAGCTTCGTTCATTTTGGGATGTGATACTGTCAGGGATTTGATACAGCTGAAGATGGGCAGCTTTATATTCCTTGAGGAGAAATCATCTATTTACTCACAAAACAGACACCGTCGAGGTGAAAAAAGGAGTAGATGGTCTCATGGTTTGTAGGTCATTCGTCTCACACCCAAGACTTTTTATTACAAAGTCCTGAAAGATTCTCTGCTTCGTGTGTTTATACCAACAGACAGAGGCCATTCATATTGTAAATCAATGAACTAGTTTCTTATTTTGACGGATCTGTAGTGATTTAGTAGTGGAATATAAGCACAGAGTAAAGACATTGACCTGACACATTTTTATCCCTTCTCCTGTGAGTAAATTTTTCTACCCATGGAAGAAAAGAAAAAGTGCATGAGAAACAAGATAATCAAGTTAGAGATGCTACAGACCTGGGAAAGAAATTGAGAGGAGTAGAGACCCAGGTCCTCTATAACAAGATATGGACTTTGATAACATTGTGTAGCTATTACAAGGGTATGCAAATAGACACACACATACAAATACAGATACAGACATTGAAATTAATATTTTTTTGTTCATTCATGTATTGATATTTAGTCATTCTAAGTCATATGTTGTATATTTTTGAATAATGAAGCCATCAAAGAACACGAAATGACTCCACATCTCCAAAGTTTAACATATGTGAATTATATATGAATATGTATGCAAATATATGTATGTATGCGTGCTAAGTCACTTCAGTTGTATCTGGCTTTTTGTGACCCAGCGGACTATAGACCTCCAGGCTTCTCTGTCCATGGGATTCTCTATTCTCCATGGGTATACTGGAGTGGGTTGCCATGCCCTCCTCTAGGGGATCTTCCCAAGGCAGGAAATGAACCAATGTCTCTCCAGCACTGAAAGGTGGGTTCTTTATCACTAGCACTACCTGGGAAGCCCTCAGCCATCCCCTCCCAAAATAATACCTGAATATTAATACTGAATATTGTGTGTATCAGGTTAAAATGTAAAATGAAACTTGTAAACTATTTTGCTAAATTAGGGTGGTGTGACCAGATTGGATATGGATAGGGTAGAATTAAGGGAAAAGGAATAAGCAAAAAAGTAATGCAGATTTTTAATAAAATAATGATGTATTACAGCAGCAGTAATGCAACTATACAACTTTTCTTTTAAGTGGCCCAAATAGTTCTATTACCACTGTGAATAAACTATTCACATTGTGGTTAGAAAAGCTTGTTTTAGCAATTTCCATGCTTAAGGGCTTTCACTAAACAATAATGCTATGGTGGTGACTTTTTGGTGTGTCTAATTGTCCACAAAGTAAGCTTGAAACTGGCATTTCATGTCATTTAGAATTAAGACTTCAAATATAATAATAATATAAAATAAAAGATTTATAAGGCTGGTCATTCAAGAAAAATAAGGACTTTAAAATGTCAAAGAGCTTTATATATATACACATGCATATTAAAATAACGTGACTAAAAATATAAAAATTAAATAAAATTACCATAAAACATATTGATTTGAAATTACCTTTGCTGTTATAGATTTCTTTTTTAGCAATCAGTTTTTATTGAGGTTATTATTTTAACATTCCTAATGCAAATGGCACTAGCAGATGTTGAAAAGTGAAAGTGAAGACTCCAGTCGTGTCAGACCCCATGGCCTATATAGCCAGCCGGGCTCCTCCATCCACCAGAATTTCGAGGCAAGAATGCTGGAGTGGGTTGCCATTTCCTCCAAGGGATCTTCCCGATCCAGGGATTGAAGCCAGGTCTTCCACATTATAAGCAGACACTTTACCATTTGAGCCACCAGCAATTGTTTAGAATTTGTCTAGTATTTTGTAAAGTATTTACATATTTGTTCTCATTGCCAAGAAGTAATTGACCTTTGTACATATGTTATAGATGTGCAACATTACCAAAGAACTCTGGCTTTGAAAACCTATTTATATGTTTGTGAGTCAGAAAGGAAAGATTCTCATTGTAAGCCCATCTGGAAACTAGTGCAGCCCTCAGGATAGCCTGAGTTTTAGCTGGCCTCTGAGAATATTTACAAAACTGGTGAAATTTCATCATTACAGCTCTCAGTGATTGAAGCCAACATACCAATAAACCTCTATTGAACTTTGTGCTGAGGTTATGAGCATGATGCAGAAAGAATTTGGAATAGAGTAGGCGTATTTTGTTTTGGTCATAATGAGTTTTTGGTCAAAAGAATGTATGCTTTTAAAATAAGGGGACTGATTTTTCTTTCTAGTCTCATAAAACATAGAAAGTTGCTTATAAAATTAAGAAAAAATGTTCCAATATTTTAAGGATAGTCAACCTGATGAGGTAAGCATGCATCTATTGTTGACGACTTTGAAGGAGGTGATATGTAATTATTTTTGATATACGAATTGGAAAATTAGCTTTTATAATGTATAACTACATTTTGTACAGAAAGATATGTTAAAATTTCCTGTCAGTACTATCTTAAAATCTTTATACCAACATACTTAATAATTACATGATTTCTTAAGGGAAAGAGTTATTAATCATTTTCTATTGAAATGAGAAGGTAACTCGGTCTAGATACATGTCCCTATGATCACTGAAACATGACAGAAAATGTAATTTTCTATTTTCAGCTAAAAGGTTCTGCAAAAAAAGGATTTTTTTAATCAGGAAAAATATTATGTTTAATGGAGAATCCCAGGGACGGGGGAGCCTGGCAGGCTACAGTCCATGGGGTCACAAAGAGTCGACATGACTGGACTGATTTAGCACACACACAAAATTAAAATAAGTGAAAAAATAGTGCAATGGGTAGAAAGGCTTAAAGTGTTCTAAGATTCTAAAATTATTGAGTATAAAAGGAATAACTTTATATCTGTCTCTTATACACATCTGGTTTGTTATTCTTCTCTGGGGAAATGAACTTACTTTGTAGGATTTCAAGCAAATAAGAGTATTATCTGTAAAAGTGTCATTGACAAAAGAACTATATCTCTGCACATAAGTAGTGAAGAAATAAAAATAAAATTGATAAAGATTTCATATAAGATTCTTTTAAAAGTCTGTGCTTAGTCATTGTTTATTCTGACACCCTTATAATGCAATCACAAATACTAAAATTGTTTGGCATTTAATTAATATTTTCACATTTATTTGATGATGTTGTTAGCTCTATCTATTCCACTAAACAATAAGACTTTTTTTTTAACAAAACAGCTGAAGGACACCCTAATCTTCTTCAACCTTCCGTACCAAGTAATCTACATTTTCTGAATGAAACATATATGTATAATTGGCATTCATAATATTTGTTAGAGAAAATCATTTACATGCCCAACTTGCTAAGTCAGATGCATCTTTCTTATTTCAAATTTCAGGCATATTTCGTATTGCTTATTCTAACATCTTTTCCTCACTTCCTGTCACAGGCATGACCCTTAGTAGTCTAGCTAATCAATTTTGTTTATGATCCCAATCCCAGTTGTCCTCAATCTTATCAGGGTCCATAATGTTTTAAAGTAAATTTCTCATTGATATCTGATAAACTACTTGTTCAGCATTTTCAAATAATTTTATCAGCACCTGACTAGAGAAGCGTGTTGGTGAAAGAAAGCAAATCAGCACTTTGACAACAGAAAGCAAAGAGAAAAAGTCTTTGAAATGCCTCAAACTCAGTGGCATTAGAGAATTCTAAAGAACGTATTTAAAGAAACCTAAAGAGTCAAAGGAAGCGAGTTAACATTTTCTGTTTACTTGGAAATGTCAACAGAGAGAAAAGTAAAAATACTGCTTAAGATTCAGGAATTGGGAATAGAATATAATAGGACATAAACAAGTAACAAAGTTCTTGATGGGTAAGATTAAAATAAGAATAAAAAGCCAGAAAGAAACACTCCACACATGTTATGGTAGAAAAAGAATAGCGATTCAATGACTTGTGATGATGGGACATAAGGGTGATGCATTCTAACATGGACAGCTCTCACCACAAGACAGAAAATAAAACAACTGATATTTATTGAACTTATTTAAGGCATAGTTCTGAGGGCTTATCTTTCACTAATTCACTTAGTAGTCATAAAAAATCTGTGAGGTAAAAGATAATAGTGTTCTATAGACAATAAAACTTATAACACTTCCAAGGTCAACAAATCAGTTAATGACAGACCCAGAACTGAAAATGACATGCATCATTGTGCAGCCCTATTTCCCTTCAATTAAAAAAGAAAGACAAGTGTATTACCTGGGAATATCAATCAGTTCAGTTCAGTTCAGTCTCTCAGACATTTCCAACTTTTTAGGGTCCCATGGACTGCAGCACGCCAGACTTCCCTGTACAATACCAACTCCCAGAGCTTTCTCAAACTCATGTCCATTGAGTCAATGATGCCATCCAACAATCTCATCCTCTGTTATCCCCTTCTCATCCTGCCCTCAATCTTGCCCAGCATCAAGGTCTTTTCTAATGAGTCAGTTCTTCGCGTCAGGTGGCCAAAGTATTGGAGTTTCAGCCTCACCATCAGTCCTTCCAGTGAGTATGCAAGACTGATCTCCTTTAGGATGGACTAATCGGATCTCCTTGCAGTCCAAGGGACTCTCAAGAGTCTTCTCCAACACCATAGTTCAAAGTCATCGATTCTTTGGCACTCAGCTTTCTTTATGGTCCAACTCTCATATCCATACACGACTACTGTAAAAGCATAGCTTTGGCTAAACAGACCTTTATTGACACAGTAATGTCTCTGCTTTTTAATATGCTGTCTAGGTTTTTAGTAGCTTTTCTTCCAATGAGCAAGTGTCTTCTAATTTCATGGCTGCAGTCTCCATCTGCACTGATTTGGTGACTAGCAATAAGAACGGCAAAGTGAAGTTGCTCAGTCATTTCCACCTCTTTGCAACCCCATGGACTGTAGTCCACCATTCTCCTCCATTCTTGGAATTTTCCAGGCAATAGTATGCTGCTGCTGGTGCTGCTAAGTCGCTTCAGTCGTGTTCGTCTCTTTGCGACCCCATAGACGGCAGCCCACCAGGCTCCGCCGTCCCTGGTATTCTCCAGGCAAGAACACTGGAGTGGGTTGCCATTTCCTTCTCCAGTGCATGAAAGTGAAAAGTGAAAGTGAAGTCACTCAGTCGTGTCTGCCTCTTTGCAACCCCATGGACTGTGGTCCACAAGGCTCCTCCATCCATGGAATTTTCCAGGCAATAATATGAGTGGGATGCTATTTCCTTCTCCAGCAGATTGTCCTGTCCCTGGGATGCAACCCTGGTCTCCCACATTGCAGGGAGATGCTTTCCCATCTGAGCCAC
Source organism: Madoqua kirkii (assembly GCA_006408675.1). Lineage (NCBI taxonomy): Eukaryota > Metazoa > Chordata > Mammalia > Artiodactyla > Bovidae > Madoqua > Madoqua kirkii. Next base: position 6,871 of record SJYC01089203.1, read on the forward strand.
CAAGGACAGCAAAGCTACAGTTAAATAGTGCCAAGTATTCTGTGGCAACTCAAGAAAAGATATCCACCTCCATGATCTCAGAACTTACTTTGAAATTAAGTAAACTTAAAATAGGGCTTCACTGATGGCGCTAGTGGTAAAGAATCTGCCTGCCAATGCAGGAGGTTGTATCCTAAGAGTTGCGGGTTGGATCCCTGGGTTGGGAAGATCCCCTGGAGGAGGGAGTGGCAGCCCACTCCAGTGTTCTTGCCTGGAGAATCCCAGGGACGGGGGAGCCTGGCAGGCTACAGTCCATGGGGTCACAAAGAGTCGACATGACTGGACTGATTTAGCACACACACAAAATTAAAATAAGTGAAAAAATAGTGCAATGGATAGAAAGGCTTAAAGTGTTCTAAGATTCTAAAATTATTGAGTATAAAAGGAATAACTTTATATTAAGAACCCATTTTTAATACATCTTAGAATATAATGTCATTACACAGTAATCTCTTGAGAATCCATTAAAGGAATAATAAAAATAACAAAATAATTATAGTCTTTTTAAACATATGGATACCAAATGGCAAATTAGCATCTGAAGATCTATTGAATCTCAATAGTCACCAAGGAAATATGATTCTATTCCTAGATACATACTCAAAAGAAAATATTTCTTTCTGTGTACGTGTCTGCGTGTTTTACCAAAATCACACTTACAAGGATAGCAAAACTCTTCCAATAACCTGAATTGGAAGTAAGCCAAATATTCATCTACATTGAGATAAATACATACATTGTAGTATAATCATACAAAATTTTATATACAAACTTGAGAGTGAGCAGTTTAAAACCACGTCTCACAAATATAATGATGAGTGAAAGAAGGCAGAAACAATGCGTGCTACCCAGATTCGTTTACATACAGCTCAAAGTAAAAATTAGGCTATGGCGTTAGAAGGCAGCGGTTACTTTGTGAATGAAACAGTAATGAAAAAGGGTTTGCACATAGACTGTAAGGTGTGGTAAGACTTTATTTCCTGATCTGTGTGCAAGTTAAGCAACTAACTGTTCCATCTGTGGAAAACCACTAGGCTGTGTATTTGTGAACTGTTATTTATATGAATGAATTTTGTGAATCTTTTATTTCTATTAAAGATTTCCATAAAATGAAATTTTCTAGATGGAGTTAGATATAGTGGAATATATTCCTATATTTTTCCCAATGGCAAGACATGAACAGATTCCTAAAAGGACATTGTTTACCTTTAGTAATACTATCAATAAGAGATAGTCAATTATCTGTACCAGTTTTATTATTCAAATTTTTATTTATAAAATAGGATTTAGGAATCACATTTTAGCTTTATGATCATAAGCTGAGAAGGAAAATGAGCACAATGACACACAATAACACATGGAAACAATGACACACAACAACACAATTGCACAAAAACATACAAAGACACAACGACACAACAAGACACAACGACACACAATGACACAATGACACACAACAGCACCACGACACAATGACACACAACAACACAACAACACAATGACACAACAACTCAAGGACACAGCGACAGAAAACAAAACAAGGGCACAACGACACACAATGACACAATGACACAACGAGACAAGGACACAACTGCACAAAGACACAAAACTACACGACACAACGTCAACCACACGACACAACGAAACACAACAACTCAACGACACAATGACACACAACAACACAACGATACACTAGATGTGTATAAGAGACAGAAATAGCACATGCTGCTTTAAAGCAGTAGTACTAAAATTAAAGAAAATTTCCATCTTATCTTCAGGGTAATGAGTCTCAGAAAAAGGCCATGTTTTCCTCTATTAACATTTATATATTTCATTTTCAGAAGGAAAACTCAGATTTCTTTCTTTTGGAAAAATGCAATTTGATTCTTAATGTTTTTAGTTGATTCTTAAGCACTAATAATGAGCATGAAACAAAAAAGTTAGCTTTAGTATATATTTATTGCTATATAAGAATAAGTCTTTGTAAGTAAAAATATAAAAATGAATGAATACTAAGAAAGTTTCAAAAGTAAAAAATAAAAAAAATTTAAAAAAAGAAAGTTTCCTGGAATTGGGCATAGTTTCTACATTCTTTACCTGTATGTAGCACATTTTAATTCTATACTATTTTGAAAATCAGCACAGTTTTAGTTTTCTAAGATATTTTGCTGTCACTGGAAATTCCATGGCAATTTTTGGCAATTAAGATCTATGAATTTAAAAGTTCCATTATGTTGCCTGAGAATTCAGAGTTTACAGATATTGGTTAAAGGAAGGAATTGTACCATAATTTTATAAACTCTTCTATCTGTTTTTTCCTTCTCTTCCTTCCCATAAGCCATACCAGCCAAAAGAAAACTGGACCGTTTTTTGTTAGTCCTGTCACCTAGAAATATGAAAGAAATAAATGATACATAATTTTTTCATAGAATCATTTTGTAAAAATGCAAATTTAAATAATTTCGAAGCAGCTCTTATGGATGGGGGGAAATGTATCGATTACTATGTCTGAGGGAGGCAAAATAACAATCTTCCAAAGATGAGCTTGTGAATATGTTGCAAAGCATGCAAACAGAAGGTGACCTTCTGGATGCCATTAAGGTTGCAAAATTGCCAGATAAGTTAATTATCCTGGACTATTTGGGTGGGCAGAATGTGATCGCCACAGTACTTGAAACTGCCCAAAAGAGGCAGAAGAAGAGAATCAGAGGAGGAGATGTGAGGACAGAAGGAATGTAATCGATGTGCTGTGAGAAGAACTGGACATTTGCAGATGAAGAAAGAGCCCAGAAGCCAAGGAATGCGGGCAGCATCTATCAGCTGGAAATGTCAAGAAAAGAAACTCTCCTTTAGGCCCTCCAGAAGAGAACCCAGCCCTGCCAACACCTTAGTTTTAGCTCGGTGAGAACTGTGCTGAACTTCTAACCAGAGAAATATAAGATAATACATTTGTGTTGCTTTAAGTCACTACATGTGTAATACTTTATTATATCAGCAGCAAAGAAAACAAACGAACAAACAAACAAACAAGCTAAAACAGTTCTAATGAGCAGTATTTTCCAAGCAACAAAACAGGGACGGTGTTACAGTCAGTTCCTCCAGATTTCATGGGCATGGACTAGGCACCAAGACAAGTGTTCAGCAGATTGTATAAAGCCGGGCAAGGAATCTCAAACTTATTCCAGTTTATAAAGTCAAAGCGTGCTTCCACCAGCACATTTCTGTTGGAAAGCGGAAGAAGACGCGTCACTGTGCACTGTGGGGATCTGGCAGAAGCGAGGTCGTTTCCAACCAGAGCTCCTAATGCTGTCACTGAGGCCTGAAAAGCACCTGCTTACACATCGTCTGCTTTAGTACCTCTGACTCTGCTTATTGGGCAGTGTTTCAAATAGTACATTTTGTGCCATTTCAAAGCAACTCTATACACATTCCCTGCAGATCAAGCTCTAGGAGCCGAAGGTCACTGTGAACTAGCAATAACTTAGAGGTGGTGTTTAACCGAGAGATCTAAGGGAAAAGATGAAGCTATGAAATATGATTTGAGATGCAGTTAGTCCCTGCAATTGATAATGTAAATGAAGACTCAAGTAAAGGACGATATTGAATTCCCCTTTTGCTGATGCCTATGATTGTGTTCTCAGGATACAAATAACAACAGAGAAAAAGAATCTATCAGAGTCAAGTATGTTAGAAAACAGCTTAAGCTCACTCCTGCCAAAGTTGGCATCAGAATTGAGCTGTCTCTGGTACTCAATTGCTAACAGCTGAAATGTAAACCACAGAGAGAATAACTTCACACAGAGATACTGAATCTGTAAAAATTGTTCATTCATGAATTGGCAAGAAATAGATGTAGGAGACAGAGTATATAGACCGAAATTCCAATGTGGGAGTAAATAATTACTGAAATATAGTTTTAATTCAATTTGTTCCCAAAGTCTACATACAAAATATAACAAAAGAAGAAAGAGGTTCGCTTCATTCACATGCAGTGTATGAATCACTTTCAAACAAGGAGTATTAATGTTTCTACTAGAAGCCGGCGTGTGATATGGCCCCTGGATTAACTGGGTCCTTACGAAATAGGTCAGGTTGCATAGCCTGCCTCAGTGATTTTTTTTTTTTTCCTATGCTTTTACAGTCAAACTAGTGAGGCAGAGGTTGACTGACTGTTTTGGATAAAATATCAGAATGCAGTCTTCGCGAATCTGAACTTTTCCAGGTTCAAAACACTGGGGAAGTGAAAGTGACACTTAGGTATTCTATGACTTATTTTCACTGTCTCTGATTATTTCAGATTGAATGGAGCGATGGAAATATGGGGCCTTCTGGCATCGCATGACTGATGAACTATAGCTCTGATTTTTATGATGATTGATTTTATTTTTCAATTGTTTTGATTTCTGAAAATTTAAACGCCCACTTAGCATGAACTTGATCATGGTTGTTTGTCATGTAGAAGTTCTGACTTAGATTTATGGAATTGCTTGACATATTTCAGACCTGCTTGTACATGAGAATCCCTATTATTTTGCTCATATATGAATTTGAAATGAAACAAGAATATTTGCTGTTAGATTAGCATGAGAAAGGCAAGTTCTTCTTATTGGCACCACCAATTTTGGTGACAAAAAATACTGCAGTTTATTACGTTACTCCCAGAAGAATGTATATGTATATGTACGCATACATATATATTTATTTCTCCCCCTCAAAATAAGCCCTTCTAGCAATATCACATTAATTTAAGAATGACTGTTCTTTGGTATGAGCCATTATCAAATGATAGAATAAGTTTTTAAATAGTAATTGCACATAATAAAAAGAAAGACGAGTTTATTCTTGGACCCAGCTGGCCAGCAGGCATTTATTATCTGTGATACTTATATATGTCAGTGTGAGTTCATCACATCTAAAAGATTTTTCACTTTCACCTGAAATAATCATAGAAATTTTAAGTTGGAGCTGACCTAAGACATAACCTTGCTTAACCACCCACCTAAGGTAGAAATTATCAGTGTCAGTATCTCTGACAAGTGGTCATTCATTATGTGCTTCGACTACTACAAGTTAAGAAACTCCGTGCTCTGTGATCCAGATAATTCTGTTGTCGAATAGACCGGCCTTCTAACAGCATTCTCCTGTGTGGTGCGGCCTCTGCATCGGCCTGGTGCTCGTCCACTGGCTCTCTGTCTGCTCCATCTTGGAGCTCTAAGCTGGCAGCTGTTACGTATCCCTCTCCCTTTGTCTCGGCTGCTGTCACTCTTAACCCTGTCCTTGCCCTTTGGACGTGTCCTCCAAGGCTGCTGTGTGCATTGCTCGCCATGTTTTGGATACATGCTGACTTTTCAATAGACTTTTAAAACTTTGGTTTGAGAACATTATTGGATTTTGCCAAAGTAGACAGACTTCAGGGTTAGATACTGGCTTTCAGTCTTTCAAATTCTATGAAGACCATGCTTTGTATTATTATTTAAATCGTCTTGTTTTCTTGGGCCCCAAGTTAGACTTTGGGTTTATTTCATTTTATTCCGTGTGAATTTAGTATTCAACCAGACTGCCCTCTGATTCCAGAATCGCCCCCATCCCAGCCTCATATTATTTGCATTTGACTTTTTTTTAAACATGAATGCTACATTTCACAGTTTCCAATGTCAGGGCATATTATTGCACTAACTTTAAAATTGTCTTATGCGATGCAGAGGTAGTTATTCTTCTAGCGCAGTATAATCTTTTCAAGGTTGTATTCTGAGTCTTCATTCATGTCATCTATTAAAAAAAAAAAAGTTTTACAACAATGAGACCAGTGACTGTTTTCTGTGGCATATTTTAAGAAGCCTCTTTCCATTAATCATCATACATAATGTAGTATTTCCTTGACTTGATATGAAGTCTTTTTGTTACTTGAATAAATGTTTCCTGAAACAACAGACAATATCATTAAAATTTCTAGGCATTTTCTCATTATACCTGTTCCAACCCAAGCATATTCGTACATGTTCAGTGTCTTTTAATACACCCATTTTAGTTTGAAGGACATGCTATACCCTAGCAGAATACTGGAGTGAGTCACCATTCCCTTTTCCAGGGGACCTTCCCAACCCAGGGATCGAACCCAGGTCTCCCGCATTGCAGGCGGATTCTTTACCAGCTGAGCCACCAGGGAAGTTAAGTAATCATTATTTTCTAAACTAGATTTCCTAAAGCTATTATTTTTGATTAGCACCATTTTTATAAAATTTTATCTTTGGAGATGGACACTTCTACCATCTTTTGCACATAGTATTTTCAAATATTGTCTTTCTGCCAAAGTAAAGAGCTTTAGAAGCAAGGAAGTTATAATAAGTAACTAGTTGCTATTATAACTCATTGCCAATTCTGTAGCCTATAACAGAAGTTCACAAATATACCTACCATATTAAATATAGCCAGTGGTATTGCCATGATGTTGGTGCTGTGCCGTTTAATTTGGAAACTCATTCATAGATATATAGTCTTAAGCTTTCTGGATATTTATGTGATTATATGTGTTTCTCATGTCCAATTTTTCTATATAGTCTTTTTGTAATTAAAATATGTACATTTTCTTGGAAATAATACAATCAAAAGACCAATTTTATTATGTGGGAGAACCAATAAAGTCAATTAAAAGTCTAAATGAATAGACATGAAGACAAGGCACAATAGATAAATCAATAGATTTTACAAAGATTCTTATGTTTAACATTTTCAGATAACAGTGTATTCTGAGTCTATAGGATTTTTTTCCATCAGTGACATTTCTGTTTCATTATTAAAAGTACGACTTCTTAAAATAGTTTGTCAGGAAAAGACTGTACTTATTAGTATTTGATGGGGCTTCCCTGGTGGCTCAGTTGGTAAAGAATCTGCCTGCAATGCCGAGACCCGGGTTTGATCCCTGGGTCAGGAAGATCCCCTGGAGAAGGAAATGGAAACCCACTCCAGTACTGCCTTGCTTGGAGAATTCCATGAACAGAGGAGCTGGGCTGCTTCAGTCTGTGAGATTGCAAAGAGTCAGACACAACTGTGTGAGTAACTTTCACCTTCACTTCATTAGTATTTGACTCTTGCTAAACTCTGGACAATACAGAGATTCAAAAGTGGCTAATACTTTCTTCATGAGTCCTAAAATATACCTGGATATCTATGCAAACAATAAAGCAAAGCAGTATAACTATGGTTGAATATACGTGTAGTAATAACAATGCTATGAGAGTTCAGAAGAATATAATATTTGAATATTATAAACAAGTAATTATTCATGTAAGTGTTATGGTCTAGTGTCTTTTCAAAATTCACACTTGAAGCCCTAGCCCCCAATATGACTGTGCTGGGAGATGGTACCTTTAGGGGATTCAGTTCAGTTCAGTCGCTCAGTCATGTCTGACTCTTTGCAACCCCACAAATTGCAGCATGCCAGGCCTCTCTGTCCATCACCAACACCTGGAGTTCACCCAAACACATGTCCATCAAGTCGGTGATGCCATCCAGCTACTTCATCCTCTGTCGTCCCCTTCTCCTCCTGCCCCCAATCCCTCCCAGCACCAGAGTCTTTTCCAATGAGTCAACTCTTGGCATGAGGTGGCCAGAGTACTGGAGTTTCAGCTTCAGCATCAGTCCTTCCAGTGAACACCCAGGGCTGACCTCCTTTAGAATGGATTGGTGGATCTCCTTGAGTCAGCACCACAGTTCAAAAGCATCAATTCTTCGGTGCTCAGCTTTCTTCACAGTCCAACTCTCACATCCATACATGACCACTGGAAAAACCATAGCCTTGAATAGATGGACCTTTGTTGGCAAAGTAATGTCTCTGCTTCTGAATATGCTATCTAGGTTGGTTATAACTTTCCTATCAAGGAGTAAGCATCTTTTAATTTCATGGCGGTAATCACCATCTGCAGTGATTTAGTTAAGGTTAAATAAGGCCATAAGAATGGAAACCTAATCCATCGGGACTGGTGTCCTTATGGGGAAAAAACAACAACAACAACAACAACAACAACAATATCAGTTCTCTCTTTCTGCATATACAGAGAAAATTACATATGAAGATGCTATGAGAAGGCTCCCTTAGAAGCACAAGGGAGAGACCTCACCAGTAACCCACCTTGTTGACACCTTGATCTTGGACTTCTGGTAGACTCCGGAGATGTGAGAAAATAACTTTCTGTCTTTGGAGTAACGTAGTCTGTGGTATTTTGTTACAACAGTCTGGTAAATGGGTGGCTCTTAGTCTGCTTTACTAATAAAGCAGATGACCACAGCCTGCTTCTGCCACACAAGTCAGGTGGGGCTCCTCGTCTTCAGTCAAATGAAGCCGTCCATGGTTATTTTGTTTACAAATAGCTTACGAGTTTCGTTCTTATGATGTAACATGTATGTGAAATTGATAATTTTATTATAATATATACAAATCAGAATTGAACTGTTTAAAAATGGCATTTAAGAACTGAGAATGGCATTCATATGCTGAAGTCTCTGAAAACCATTTTACATATATTATTGCCTGTAATCCTCAGTAACTAGGTTTCTCTCCAGTTTACAAAAACAAAACAAAACAAAACGCTGAGGAAGAGAATGAGTTTAGTTACTAAGCAACCCTCACATCTAGGTATACCTTAAGCCCTAAATCAGTCTATCACACTGGAGTGACTTGGGGAGAGGGCAGCTGTTATAATGAATATATAAGACATTTAATTAAAATTAACCAAGTCTTCTATGGAAGGTGTCTGTTTTTGCAGTGTAACAAACCCTAGCTTCTAGTAACTTGGGTTACTGAGTAGGCTGTGTGTTTGAGTCCTTCCACAGTTACAATGTGATATGAGAATAAATGCTATAAGGAATAATAGTCATGATGAGATATTTTGAGAACTTTGGGGAGAAGTGACCTGAGTTATGAATTCAACCAGTTGGATTAATACATGGCATATGCTAAAGTTTAGAGTATGGCTTTAACTTCTCTGGGATACTTAAAGAATGCCCTAGTTCATGTACACACTTTCAAAATGTATACCAAGAACCTAAATATCAAGAACATACTAAAAAAAAAAAAAAAAAGAATAAACCAAAATAGAACCCTGGGATATGAAAGGAAATTTGCTGAAAGCACTATTGTTACTATAATTGATGTTATTTATGTCAGTTTTCTTTTTAGTGGCTATTTTTTAAAAGATAAGTAAGCATATATTTAATTTAAACCTTGTTTTAATCCATGAGAGCTTCCCTTGTGGCTCAGCTGGTAAAGAATCTGCCTGCAATGTGGAAGACCTGTGATCAGTCCCTGAGTTGGGAGAAGGGAAAGGCTGCCCACCTCAGTATTCTGGCCTGGAGAATTCCATGGACTATAGAGTCCATGAGGTGGCAAAGAGTCAGTCATGACTGAGCAATTTTCATTTTCACTCATTGATGCCTGTACCAAAGAGTGAAAACAGGATTTCACCTCTACTTATTTCTCTCTAGAAAATAATTACAAAACTAATAAAGCAAACGTTTGTTTTGTAATTGGAAGGAAGTAACAGTATAAATTCATTGCACTCCTAAATAACATTGTACAGCAGTGTTACACGGGGCAAGATAAGTGGAAAAAACTGTAATAACAAAACAAAAGAATCAGAACCTAAATCTAGACAATAGATGGAGTAGAAACAATTATATGGATTGCATCTCAATTTTGTATAACCTGCCTGGGTCAGAGGACAGAGGCTTCCTCCCAAACCTCAAATATCTGAGAAAACATGATTTCGCAGCATCATTGCGCTCCTAAATAACATTGTACAGCAGTGTTACACGGGGCAAGATAAGTGGAAAAAACTGTAATAACAAAACAAAAGAATCAGAACCTAAATCTAGACAATAGATGGAGTAGAAACAATTATATGGATTGCATCTCAATTTTGTATAACCTGCCTGGGTCAGAGGACAGAGGCTTCCTCCCAAACCTCAAATATCTGAGAAAACATGATTTCGCAGCAAGAGTGAAACTACCGCCACAAGGCCGAACAGCAGAAGAGGATGCGTCTCGGCCTCTGTGTCAGCGGCGGCAGGCCTCTGGCAAGAGGGGAGTGTGGCTTTGCAGGTGCAGGAGCCCCTTCCTGACTTGTGAGCTTGGGCTACTCCTGAGCTCCCTGCTGTGGCTCAAGCTGTAGCCCTCATGCTTCTAGCGCTCTTTGGTTCTTTCTTTCTTCCTGCCTCGGTTAATCCTTTTCTCTTCCCTTCTTCATCAGTATTATCCTAAGTCTCTGCTTGGGATTTTCCCAATCTAGAAAGCATGTAAAAGAATCCGACTCGCAAGGAACTCTGATTCTGGTGGAAATGAAAGGAGAGGCGACAGGAGAGGATCCCTCATTTAGGGAGAATCTGCCTTCTGTGCCTCTTTTTGTTCCAATATTGCAACAGTGAGATTGGTCCTTTATAACATTTTCAGAAACTGAGACGCATAGTTTTTAGAAAGCTGTCACAGATTGGAGATAAGTAAGGGAAGTATCTTTCAAGTCAGATGACAAATGCATCAGCAACTTTAAAACTGTGCGGATGTTATTAGTGAGATGTAGAAGAAAGACACTCAGTGAATTTAGGTACGTCTGTTGGGGATCTGGGAGAACTGAGTGGTCACAAAAGGCTTGGTGCAGAAGAAGATAGGAACTTAAATTTAAAGAACAGTAGATTTAAATTCGGAGAAGGCAATGGCACCCCACTCCAGTACTCTTGTCTGGAAAATCCCATGGGCGGAGAAGCCTGGTGGGCTGCAGTCCATGGGGTCACTAAGAGTCAGACACGACTGAGCTACTTCACCTTCACTTTTCACTTTCATGCATTGGAGAAGGAAATGGCAACCCACTCCAGTGTTCTTGCCTGGAGAATCCCAGGGACGCGGGAGCTTGATTAGCTGCCGTCTGTGCATCGCACAGAGTTGAACACAACTGAGGCAACTTAGCAGCAGCAGCAGATTTAAATTGAATAATAACATGGGAAATGGTGGTCTGGGCACACCAAGCTGTATTTGCAAAGTCAAGGTACTCTGGGGAAACATGGGATCCAAATAGCCCATAATTTGTGAGATATAAGTATCACAGGATACATGATAGGAATGGAAGTCACAGAGTTTGAACAGATTGCAGGAATAAGATGAAGAACTGTCTAGTAAGATACAGTATGAAATTTAAACTGTATCTCGAAGACAGTGGTAATTCACACAGAGATTTTTAGCAGAGTAATTGCACAATCAGAATGCACTTCTAAATTTACTCAGAAATAAGGAGAAATGGAGAAAAACAGTGCAGGAGAGAAATGATGTTAAGTCCTCAAGCAGTGGCAGTGTGAACAGCAGCAGCACTTTGAGAGGAATCTGAAGTGACTGATTTTGCGCCCAGCACAGCCGCTTTTATAGAAATAGAAAAATGGCACTTACAAAGCCATGCTTGGTGATTGGCCTGTACATTTACATATCTCATACATGTATGTGTATATTTAATGAGGAAGAGGGAGTAGTTGGCATTTGTATATCATAAGAGCACCTTGCTTTTAGAATAAGATGCACATGGGTCTCAAAGAATCAGACAGGACACAGTAACTTCACTTTCACTTGCAAAGGTTCTTCTAACATGCAAAGCATATTAATGCTTTACATAAACGTACTGCTGTTTGCTCGTGCACCATCAGTTCAGTTCAGTTCAGTCGCTCAGTTGTGTCTGACTCTTTGTGACCCCATGGACCGCAGCACGCCAGGCCTTCTTGTCCATCACTAACTCCCAAAGTCCACCCAAACCCATGTCTATTGAGTCGTAGATGCCACCCAACCATCTCATCCTCTGTCATCCCCTTCTCCTCCTGCCCTCAATCTTTCCCAGTATCAGGGTCTTCTCAAATGAGTCAGCTCTTTGCTTCAGGTGGCCAAAGTATTGGAGTTTCAGCTTCAACATCAGTCCCATCAATGAACACCTAGGACTGATCTCCTTTAGGATGGACTGGTTGGATCTCCTTGCAGTCCAAGGGACTCTCAAGAGTCTTCTCCAACACCACAGTTCAAAAGCATCAGTTCTTCAGCATTCAGCTTTCTTTTTAGTCCAACTCTCACATCCATACATGACCACTGGAAAAACCATAGCCTTGACTAGACGGACCTTTGTTGACAAAGTAATGTCTCTGCTTTTTAATGTGAACCATACTTCCACTTATATTCTGCATACTTCCCACAGGAATCTTGGCCTTCATACTGTGCAGGCAAAAAGTTCTATAAAGTAGATTTCTATGACATTAAACGCATTTTCTTTACATAATAGTCTTTGTTACAAACCAAATTTTTAAAGAGTAATCTTATCTAGTTGAAACTAATCTAAAGTAAAAATGGTTGTAATTATTTACTGGGATATGTTTTTGCTATCATTTAAGAGAAAATTAATCTAACACTCTAAAAATATAATGCCATAGCCAAACATCACTCCCTGTTTCTGTTTTAGTTGTGTGGAAATTCTCAGTTATTTAAAGAAATTGCTACGTGCATTAATCACAAGCTTTACCAGTATTGTATGAAGTATTTTAGTCCCAGAAAGGGATTCTGGCTAAAGTCTGGTTGCTGTTTTAACATTATATTAATATGCTTCTTCATGTTGCAAAGTGAGGGAGAGACTTATGTGTGCTTTTGTTTAGGAATATATTTCATTCTACTTATTTTTTCCCCTTGATATTCACTTCTTAATTACAAACTATAATTACATCATTGTATTTTTAGATATTATTGCATTAATTTCCCCATATTTTTTCAATGTCCTTCAAGTAGGATTTTTAAGCAAATGTTTGTGCTCTCCTAAGACTTTTATTCTTTGATTGCCTTCTAAAACTTATTTTATCATTGTGTTTCTCTATGTTATAAACATGCTCAAAACAATCTATCTATTCTTCTTCTAGTATTGAATCATTGTCCTTTTGTGACATGCACGTTTAATTGAAAGTCCTTTCGTTTTCTGTCAGTCTCATTGCATCACTTGCCATTTGCCATTCTGAACACAGTCTACGAAAGTTTCTCTTTATTCTGTTTTCATCTACAGTTCAGTCCAAGTATATTCATAACACAGTACATTTCTCTGCCTTTAAAACAAATAGTCAAACCTATAAAATAGGCCTTAGTCTTGTCTTCCAACACCAAAGATATTGCATAGTTTTCTATTCTAAGTTTTTGAAAAAATCATAAGAAATATTGAGCCCAGATATAAAGGTCAGGTAGCACCGTGTACACAGATACTCAATAACAATGTGTCCCGAGTCACACAGGACAGAGAATCAGGGACTGTGAGAAATTCTGACTGAAACCTATAAAGCATGAGCAGTGTGGATATAGGCAAAAACACAGGTTTTCTCTTTCCTCTTCTGCCCGTACATAAGCTTAGTGAGTCAGAAAAATAGCCATGTACTTCATCACGGTGAAGTGAACTGAAGTGAAGTCTCTCAGCCATGTGTGACTCTTTGCGACCCTATGGACTGCAGCCAGGGCTTCTCCATCCATGGGATTCTCCAGGCAAGAATACTGGAGTGGGTTGCCATTTCCTTCTCCAGGGGATCTTCCCGACCCAGGGACTGAACTCAGGTCTCCCGCATTGCAGGCAGACGCTTTAACGTAATCAATACTAATTTTTGTTGAAAATCTTTTATGTGCAGAGCACTGTTTCAAATCCTTGGGGATATAAAGAATTACAAAACACAGATCCTGCTTTTAAGTATCTTTAATTTAGATGTAGAGTCATTATGTCTATAATATATAAAACATACTTTATGGATCCAGAAGGAATGAAAGAGATATTTCACTTACCATAAAAAAAAAATCGATTGGAAGCTAAACTTTCTACTGCTGCTACTGCTAAGTCACTTCAGTCATGTCCAACTCTGTGTGGCCCCATAGACGGCAGCCTACCAGGCTCCCCCGTCCCTGGGATTCCCCAGGCAAGAACACTGGAGTGGGTTGCCATTTCCTTCTCCAATGCATGGACGTGAAAAGTGAAAGTGAAGTCATTCAGTCATGTCAGACTTTTCACGACCCCATGGACTGCAGCCCACCAGGCTTGATGAGTTCCAATGATGCTTTCACTTTTCTTTCTTCTGTCCTGTTTCCTACTCCTTTATTTAGGAAAAATCTTGAGGTTTAGCCATTATCAGACCAGGCTATAATGTTGTAGGGAAGGAAATTCCCCCACGCTGCACACATGCTAAGTACAGCTACAACACCTTTCAGTAAACTCACAGTACCATCCTCTCTGCTCAGCAGGAGCAGTTCCATGCAGGTAAATTATAAGCAATCTATGAGGCAGTAACTAGCATGAAAGCACTCTGTTTCTATGAGCATCCCACAAGTCGGCTTCCTCCGTCTGTACCCCTTGGGCTTCCCTGGTGGCTCAGTGGTGGAAGGATCCACCTGCAGTGCGGGTGGCGCCAGTTTGAGCCATGGATCAGGAAGGTCCCCTGGAGAAGGGAACGGCAACCCACTGCCGCATTCTTGCCTGGGAAATGCCTGGATGAGTCCAGCAAAACTTGGCAGTTAAGCAACAATGATCTTTACCAGATATACTAGATTAAATGTGAGATGAGCATAAGCAAAATAAAGTTATGCCTCCATAATACGTTAAAACTTTTTAAAGAGGGGTTTGATGTAAAGCTATAAAACAGATTGAAATGTTGGTAGATATTCAGAGTATTGATAAATATTTAGAATGCTTAACTTGAAAAATATGTATACTAATTCATGCTCTTCATGTATAAGAGTATTTACAAGTCAATAAGCAGAATGAGCGTCCTACAGTATTACATGAAAGAATGAGGAGGGCACTTTGGTAGGAAGAGCCGAAGTTTATACTTTTTTATTATCTCTATCTGATTACATGCATCTACCTGTAGCTGTCTATTCATCCATACCTATGCATGGCTCTAGAGCAATTTTTGAAGATGTATATAGCTTGCATTTTCTTTATTTTCTCCTTACTTTGTAACTTTCTATAAAAATGATATTGATGTTATTAAGGCAATCAGAAATAGTGTGGTAAGTTTGTGTGTAAATTTCCATAGCCTTCTCAAAAGCTATTTGTGCCAAAATATTTCAGAAGACATATTAAGGAATAATGCTCTGTGAACCCTTTATTTCTATAACCCCCTTCCTAAGGAATCAGTCAAAAACATATCAAAAGTTATTACCACAAGTAAATTAATATCATTATAATCAGCATTTATTATAAACTTTTGGAAAGAATCTGTTCATCAACAATTGGAAAATACTTAAAAATATTGTTTGAAATAATTATGAGGTAGAATATTATGCAACCAAAAACATCATGTTTGGAGGTAGAATACAATGCAACCAAATGTATCATATTTGAATTAATATTTAATGTCTTGGGAGAAAGTTTATAGTAAAAAGATGAATAAATACAAACACTATATAACATATACTGACTCATACAAAGATGCACATTTAGGCACACATAGGCTTTATATGTTGGAGAAGGAAATGGCAGCCCACTCCAGTGTTCTTGCCTGGAGAATCCCAGGGACGGGGGAGCCTGGTGGGCTGCTGTCTATGGGGTCACACAGAGTCAGACACGACTGAAGTGACTTAGCAGCAGCAGCAGGCTTTATATGTTCATAGAATAACACTATAAGTAAATATATTAACATAAAGATTATCCCAGTAGAATTTCAATTTTATGGTTTTATTATGTTTTATAATATCTCACCATGAAATCATACTGCTATTACAGTCAGATAAAAAGATAAATGGTACATAAATTGCAGCTAGAGATCAATCTGTTTATCAGGTTTTATAGTAATGGATACAAAAAACTGATAGGGTATTTTTCACACTGAACTTTACACAAAAGTGGAAGTAATAGAGGAAAAAGTAGAAGAATAGAAAATGTAGTTAATTCTCTGTGGGTGTGTGAATTTCTTAACTACCAGGAAACGCACTAAGCAGGCAGCTGTGGTTAGAAGATAGACTCATAATTTAGGAATGAGGAAGTTGGAAGCTTCTCAGGAGTCATTTGACATCTAGCAGGACTAGATGAGCTCTGATATCCTATTGTCGTGGGGCTGAAAAATAGCCCGGAGGAGGTGATCCTGAGTAATTTCCGTGTGCTGTGTGTATGCTGCGGCCTGCCGGAGAGTCTTTCTGTAAGTACTGTTATGTCTTGGGTGCCAGCAGGCTCGCTGGCCTACGCGTGCTGCAGAATGCCAGATTCACAGATTAGACACACTGGGTACATATTGAGCTTTGATGAGGATTTCACTAATTATGCTATCTCAACCTTATGTAACTACCAAGGGGGTTCAGGAGGGGAAAAAAAAAAAAAACCTATTTGTTTCCATAAATACCCAAAGAACTTATGCTATCATATTTTAAAATAATTTCCAGGTTTTTAACAGTGCGATTTTGAGATTTAACAAAAGTCAGTGGACAGGAAAAGACAGGAAGTAAGGAAGGTATATTTTTTCTAAATGTCCCAAGTAACAAAACATATCCAGTCTGGCCCTATTATTATTATATATTTGAGTGAGAAATCAGCATGTAATTTAACTGGCCTCTATGCTTCTATTCAGACCCTGACTATCCCTTGCCCACAAAGCAACCACAAGTCTCGTTTTGAAACCAAACACGTTCTCTCTTGCCCCTACTGTAAACTTTCAATGGTACATTATACTTCATAGTACATACTACACCACAAAGATGCTCTACAAACAGGCCCTCCTCTCTCCATCCTCACCTTGCACCAAGGTTCCCTCTCTGACAGGACTGAACCAAAAGCTTTTGCTGACTTCTCAAACACTTCAGCTCAATCCAACCTTAAGATTTTTGTACCAGCTATTCCAGCTGAATTAAATTCTATTCCCTATGACTTTTTTATGAGAGTTCATGCTGTGGAGAATGTATTCTAACCTAAGCTTATATGTAATTCTGTCACAGTGTTTTGCTGACCATCCCATCTGAACCTTGCTTCTCAGACACTTCCTGGTTAATCACTCTAGTTTTATGCTGGATCTGTGAAATTACGATTTATATATATCACATTCAGTCATTACATTCTCTGTGTCTAGTTATTGCTGAGTACATAGTAGGGTCTCGGACTTCCCTATAGCTCAGATGGTAAAGAATCCGTCTGCCAATACAAGAGACCTGGATTTGATCCCTGGGTCGGGCAGATCCCCTGGAGAAGGGAATGGCAACCCGCTCCAGTATTCTTAGCTGGAGAAGCCCATGGACAGAGGAGCCTGGCGGGCTGCAGTCTGTGTGTTCACAAAGGGTTGGACACGACTGAGCGATTAACCCTACTACTCGTAGGCTCTCTCTCTCTCTCTCTCTCTATATATATATATATATGTATATATATATATCTCCAATTGTGAAGGTTATTTCCAGTGCAAAATAGCAGTGTCAGAAACAACACCTATGGTTTAAGGTTGCTGTTGCAGGTGTAGAGAACCTGTGAAATAAGCAATTATTAGCTAGACTTTTCACCTAAACCATGTTACCGTACAATTGTTAACCGAGAGTTGGCGAGAGAGTGTTTTATCTGAGAAACATCAAAGAAAGGACATTTCACATTAGAAAAGGATCTAATACAGAGTTAAGGAGAAAGGAAAACATGCATACTCATATTGGATGTAGTATCATTTAATCATCAAAAGAACTCTGGAATATTTGAAAATATCTTTGTCACTGTCTCCTGCTTATTTACCTTAAATGCAGAGTGCACGCACGCACGCTCAGCCGCTTCAGCTGTGACCGACCCTTTGCAGCCCCGTGGACTGTAGCCCTCCAGGCTCCTCTGTCCATGGGATTCTCCTTGCAAGAACACTGGAGTGGGTTGCCATGCCCTCCTCCAGGAGATCTTCCCAACTCAGGGATGGAACCAGCGTCTCACGCACCTCCTGCAATGCAGCAGATTCTTTACCGCTGAGACAAGGAGGAAGTCATATATGCCGAGTACATCATGCAAACGCTGGACTGGATGAATCAGAAGCTGGACTCAAGATTGCCGGGAGGAATATCAAGAACCTCCGATACGCAGATGACACCACCCTAGTGGCAGAAAGTGAAGAGGAACTAAAGAGCCTCTTGAAGGTGAAAGAGGACAGTGAAAAAGCTGGCTTAAAATCCAACATTCAAAAAACTAAGATCATAGCATCTAGGCCCAATACCTCATGGCAAATAGATAGGGAAACAATGGAAACAGTGACAGACTTTATTTTCTCGGGCTCCAAAATCACTGCAGATGGTGACTACAGCAATGAATTAAAAGACTCGGGCTCCTTGGAAGAAAATCTTTGACAAACTTAGACAGGGTGTTAAAAAACAGAGACATCATTTTGCCATCAAAGGTCCAGACGGTCACAGCTGTGATTTTCCCAATGGTCGCATACAGACGTGAGAGCTGGACTGTAGAGAAGTCTGAGTGCCGAGACTTGATGCTGGAGAGCTGGGACGCTGGAGGAGACTCTTGAGAGTCCACTTTAAGGAAGATCAGTCCTGGATATTCATTGAAAGAACTGTTGCTGAAGCTGAAGCTGCAGTGCTTTGGCCACCTATGTGAAGAGCTGAGTCATTGGAAAAGACCCTGATGGTGGGGCACATTGAGGGCAGCTGGAGAAGGGGGTGAAAGAAGATGAGACGGTTGAATGGCAGAACCAATTCAATGGACATAAGTTAGAAAACTCTGGGAGACAGTGAAGGGCAGGGAAGATTTTCATGCTGCAGTCCAGGGCGTCGCAAAGAGTCAGACACAGCTGATGACTAAACAGCAAATCAACTGCTGGAACTAAGACCCACAGAAAACAAGGGGCAAAACCGATGACATTATAGCTAATGATAGAGAGATTATTTAATCCATGTTCCTCTAATTCAAAATTAATTTCCATCAAACCAGGTTAGAAATATCTTCATAAAATGGTTTAAAAACAACAAACCTCTTCCTTAAAGTCAAGCTCTTAATTAGAACCCCAGTATGTAAAGGGACTTTTCGCTATGGCTTCCATGGAAAACTGAATTCCCCCTTCTGAGCTTCTCACATATTCTCTTCGTATATTTTCATGTGTTCCTGTAGGTTTAATAAGACCTTCAAGGCTTAGATGTCAGTCTGTCTTCTAAAAGTCACTCTGCCTGCCTGGTCTCTGTATGTTTCTATGTTGGTTTATTGACTTCCCTCAGTTTTGGTTAGAGGAGGAACATGGGGGCAAGGATATGGTTGAGAAGGGAAATTTGTTTCTAGCTTTATTTGCTCGTGCTCTTTTGGAATACTTTTGAATGAGCTGATGTAAGTGGTGCTACATGATTAGTTTTGTAGTTAATCTTCAGTTACTGGTATAAATGTAGTACTATTGCACCCTCCACATGCTGATCAGACACATGGCACATGCATACATATATGAATACATACATGTGTGCATGCAATAGTCCATTCTCCTTCCCCCGGTTTATGTTCCCTAATTATTCCCATGAATTATACATGTACAGTCCATGGAATTATCCTGTGTTATATATTATACTATATATACTGTACTGTCCATGGGATTCCGCAGGCCAGAATACTGGAGTGGGTAGCCTTTCCCTTCCCCAGGGGATCTTCCCAACCCAGGGGATCTTCCCAGGTCTCCTGCATTGCAGGTGGATTCTTTACCAGCTGAACTACCAGGGAAATCCAATCATTACCTTAGTTTTTTTTTTTTTTTTAATTTTCTTTTAATATGCCACTTACTGAATCACAGAAAATTGGAGAATAAGGAATATTTACCTCCTATAACAACCAAGCGGGATGCAAGCTGCAGGTCAGGGCCTGGCATGGGCAGCTCAAATGTGATGCACAAAGTTAAGATGTAGTTTTATGCCTTGACTTGGGAAATTAGGACAGTGGAACGTAGCACTGATCTGCAGGGTTGTACTGGAGAGGGACTGGCCGCTCAGGTGGAAGGCCAGGTGCCAGGCTGGGCTGCATGTCACCACCGTCACGACACAAAGGTTCGCCTCTTCACAGCGGCCCTCCTCCTGGTACGCAGACCTTCCGGGCTTCCTCGTTCTCCAGCTGTTTGCTACATGGAAGACCATGTCACGAGCTGGCTCAGGAATTCATGACGTCAGAGACACAGATCTCAGCAGTGCAGTTGTCCTTGCCTCTATCCAGGGTGTATATTTTCCCCAATGAAACCCTCCAAATTATCTGATTACAACCCTTTTCCAAACAAGCAGCTACTTGTATAACTTTCTCACAACAGCACAAGCATCAGGAAAATTTATATCTCTGTCTTACACATTATTGTTGTTCAGGCACTAAGTCATGAATCCAGTATGAAAGCACACAGATATAGGTAGTGTTTCCTGAAGATTTTTGACCATGAATGAGTTTTAATATTCTGGTAGTTTGAGAAAATAAAACTCTGTGATATATAACATATACTAGCATTAAAAAGGTGATAGAATATGGTTCTATAAATAAATTAACTGCTGAAAATTATTAAAGATATGATCATTTGCTATTTATTACATTAGAAAAAGATATATCAGAATAATATCAACTCATCATATTAGGTGCTGTATATATCATCACTTTAAATATTTAACAAATGTATATTGAAATTGCAGAATGTAGCAAATGATATCACCAAATATCAAGTAGAGGTCAGCAAATGCTTTCTGTTAAAGGACAGATAGTAAATATATTAACCTCTGAGAGCTATGCAAATCTCTGTGATAACTATTCAGTTCTATCATACAGAGCAAAACTAGCCACACAAAATATGGAAGGAAATGGGTGTAGCCAGTTTTATATAAAATTGCATTTTCAAAAGCAGAAAACAGGCCTTATTTGGTCCAGGGACAATAGAAAGCCAATCCATGGACTTAAGTTTATTAACCAGGTTGTTGATGATGCAATGGCTGAATACTATCTGGTGTCCATACATCAGTGCAAGGAAATAACTAAAGCAGAGTATTTGTTCAACGAGGAATTACTGGTGCATTCTTTGATATGGAGACATTTTCCTGAAAACAGATTGAATACATAAAAGTTAGAATACTTTTAAAGGTATATGTGATATTTTACTCATGGCCTAAAATATATTTTAGTTAAAACTGTAATTATATAGAAATTTATTTCTTTTATCTTTCTTCTTTCTTTTTTTCCTCCTTTATTTTTCCTTTACTTGCTTTAATTTTCTTTCAGTTTAGTTACTATTTTTTTTCCTTTTAAAACCTTTTAATAGCATCTTTCAGAATGCAGTTCTTTCCAAATATAGTTTAGGAAGTTCCTTTTGAGAGGAACTGTGACAGCAGTGCATCTTGTTTTAGAGAATATTAATTGTTGCTGCTGTTCAGTATCTCAGCCGCGTTCGACTCTTTGCAACTCCATGGACCACAGCATGCCAGGCTTCCCTGTCCTGCACCATCTCCCAGAGTTTGCTCAAATTCATGTCCATTGAGTTGATGATGCCATCCAACCATTTCGTCTATTTTATAATAATAGATGTTTTTCTTTTCAGTGGTTGTAGTCTATAGATAATTCTCTGAATTACCTATTTGCCATTGTTGAAATAAATTATTTCTTCATATATTAGTCAATGTAGATGCTAGTTGAAATAACTCAGCCCTGATATAGAAAAGTAAATTTCTTAAAAAATATGATATTAAAATTTTTTTGAAGATTCCGTTAGTAAAAACAGTAATTCCTTACAAACAGTAAATAACTATTATCTTTGATCATTTTCTATGTTCTATAATTTCAAAGTTTGGAAAATTTACTCCTATTCTATTCTGACACAATATTGAAGTATAATCTTGAGCAGTCCTGAACTGATTCAAATATGTTTGAGATTTAGTGTTATTTGAGGTCCTTTCTTCACCTGGGATTTATCAGTAACAGAACAGCAGCAAGTCAAAAATACTTTAGGTAAGTCTCCTATATTTACCAGTCTCTAAATGAAGCTATTTAGGTTAAGGTGCTGGGAAATAGTCAGAGTGCAGGAAACCTTCAGAAACCGGACAGGAAGAAAGACAAACAAACACAAAACAACTCCATAACAGTCCTTTCAGCACCCAGGAAACAAATCTTTCATCATGATGAAATACCGTGGCATCAAATTAGACATTTTTTTTTGCTTATATGCTATCCGTTCAGTTTGGTTTGTAAAAGAACTGATGAATTATGAGTCATGCAGTTGGTTATGATGTTTTGACAAAGCAGGGAGACAAATAAGGAACATGAAGCATGGTTGTAGCAAACCTAGAAATGCAGTCTTTCCCAGTGGTTGTTACTCATAAAAGTTTGAAACCACGTAGAGCCAAATTACATCCCCGTTAGTCAGAAAATAAAACACTAGGTACTTCTGAAGCAAAGAGATTTGTAAGATTAGTGAATAAATGAAAAAAATAAATGATTGACCTAAGTGCAGTTATTTGGCACCTTTTGTTCCTTTTACACTTACTAAATTATTGCTGTATTTTATATATACAGCTTTTGTGAACATACACATACATTTATACCAATACATGTATGTGTGTGTGTGTGTATGAGCTAAGTTGCTTCAGTCATATCTAACTCTCTGCGGCCCCATGGACTGTAGCCTGCCAGGCTCCTCTGTCCATGAGATTCTCGAGGCAGGCATACTGGGTTGGGTTGTCATTTCTTCCTCCGGGGGTCTTCCCGACCTGGGGATGGAACCAGCATCTCTTAGTTTTCCTGTATTGGCAGGCAAGTTCTTTACCATATATATCTCAGCAGGCTAAACCTTTGGTTTAATACTTCAGTGTATCTTCAAGTCCTTTAGGCAAGAGTCCAAACTGTAGTCACTAGTGTGCACACAGTATCTTATTTTCTGTTGCTAACTTTCAACATCTTTTCCAGGGAAGTACCTACTTATCATAAGTTAAGCAGCCTAATATCTACCTTTTGGCCAAAATTGTACAAGGCACCATGCATTCAGTAATTCCCAATTCTATACATATACAAACAAAGCAATACAATATAGTGTCTTGCCAAGAATGTTATTATATTAGCTCTTTAAGGAAAATGCTAATACTTAATTCTTGCCTCAGTGTCCAGGACAGTTCACTGACTGCATTAAGGGACTTGGAGTATGGGTATGCATGGGGGAAATGAACCAAAATGAACCACCCACCAGAGACAACTGCAACTGTATTCTTTTATCTCAGTGCTATAGAAACATTTCAGGAGCTAAAGAGTAGCAAAGTGGATGCTAACTTTGTTCAGTCGTGCCGACTCTCTGAGACACTATGGACTGTAGCCCCCAAGGCTCCTCTGTCCATGGGGTTCTCCAGGCAAGGATACTGGAGTGAGTTCCCATGTCCTACCCCAGGGAATCCTCCCAACAGAGAAATTGAACCCGCGTCTCTTACGTCTCCTGCATTCGCAGCGGGTACATTACCACTAGTGTCATCTGGGAAGCCCTAGGAATCAGACAGCCCTACGTTTTATACCTGGACCTCTTTCTAACCTTGTGATCTTGGTCAAACTACTTAGACTAGGTCTCATTTCCTAACTGTGTAAAAGGGGATAACAACACCCACAGATTACGGTTTCACACATACTTCTTACTGCCTGATGAATAATAAAAGTTATTATTATTGTTAGTAACTGGATTTCAGAAATTTCTTATTTATAGCCATATGAGTAACTTGATATAAATCCCTTCCCTGAAATCTCTATTAAAGATCACCCTAGCAGAAGTTCATCAATAACTTAAAAATAGTTGCTGTGCATTTATTAAGTTAAGAGGCTCATGCTATATTTAGAAGCTTGTAAATGCCAACTAGATTTAGAAATTACATCTATGTTTCTTAACTTTTTCACCTGCTTGGATATGAAGATATATATTTCTTAAAAAGAGTTTAAATTTTGGAAATTCTCTTATATAGAAAAATCATTTAAAAACACTCCAACTTTGGACTTAGATCATATAGGTGTTTTTAACATTAATTTGAGTAGTTCTTTATGTCCATGGATCACAAAGAGTTAGATACGACTGAGCAACTTCACTCTGTGTGCTTACTACTTGTCTGTCTTAATGACAGAAAATATAAAAGAAGAATCTAAAACAATCTCCTAATTAATAGATAGGAAAAAAAAAGAATGACAAATAAAACCCTAAGAAAAATTTCCTGGTATACATCTTTTTCTGGTGTATCTGAAGAAAGTTGAATCTTGTTGTTCAGCCACTAAGTCGTGTCCAACTCTTGTGACACCATGCAGTGTGACACGCTAGGCTTCCTTGTTATTCGCTATATCCAAGTTTGCTCAAACTATTGTCCACTGAATCAGTGATGTCATCTCATACTCTGTCTCCCTTTCTATTGCTCTCAATCTTTCCCAACATCAGAGACTTTTCCAATAAATTGACTCTTGGCATCAGATAACCAAAGTATTGGAGCTTCAGCATCAGTCCTTTCAATGAATATTCAGGGTTGATTTCCTTTAGGATGGACTAGTTTGATTGCCTTGCTGTCTAAGGGTCTCTGAAGAGTCTTCTCGATCGCCACAATTTGAAAGCATCAGTTCTTCAGTGCTCAGCTTTCCTTATGGTCCAGTTTTCACATGCATGGACGACTGCTGGAAAAGCCATAGCTTTAACTATCTGGACCTTTGTCTGTATTAATACACTATCTATATTTGTCATAGCTTTCCTTCCAAGGAGCAAGTTCAGGTCAGTTCAGTCACTCAGTCGTGTCCAACTCTTTGTGACCTCATGGACTGCAGCACGCCAGGCCTCCCTGTCTATCACCAAGTCCTGAAGTTTACCCAAACTCATGTCCATTGAGTCAGTGATGCCATCCAACCACCTCATCCTCTATCGTCCCTTTCTCTTCCCTCCCTCAATCTTTCCCAGCATCAGGGTCTTTTAAAATGAGTCAGCTCTTTGCATCAGGTGGCCAAAGTATTGAAGCTTCAGCTTCAACATCAGTTCTTCCAATGAACACCCAGGACTGATTTCCTTTAGGATGGACTGGTTGGATCTCCTTGCAGTCCAAGGGACTCTCAAGAGTCTTCTTCAAGGGCAAAGCTGTCTTTTAATTTTGTGGCTACAGTCTACCATCCTCAGCGATTTTGGAGCCCAAGAAAATAAAATCTATCAGTTTCCACTTTCTCGCCATCTATTTTCCATGACGTGATGGGACTGTATGCCATGATCTTATTTTTTTGAATGTTGAGTTTTAAGCCACCTTTTCACTCTCCTCTTTCACCCTCATCAAGAGGCTCTTTAGAATCTATTTTGGCTGCCAATATTTTTTCTACTATTCCATAATTATTTTTATTTAAAGGTTCTGCTTGACAGTATTTCCCTTTAAATATAGTCTTGTGATTGTTCTTATTTATAATTATGACAATGAATATTAT
>SJYC01089205.1:0-18587 GCA_006408675.1 Madoqua kirkii
CGGGTTCGCAGAGTCGGACATGACTGAGGGACTGAACTGAACTGTGATTACTGGCTTAATTGCCCTTCCTCCCTTTTGACTCTCTTTTTTCTCTCCCTAGTCACCTCTGTCACCTCTCTCCCCCTTCTCTTCTCTACCTAACTCTGTGAATCTCTTTGGGTATTCTGGGCTGTGGTGAACACTTAGAGAACTGATTACTGGCTAGGTCTGTCTCTCTCCTTTTGACTCTCCCTCTTCTCCTCCTGGTCACCTCTATCTCCTTCCTCCCTCTTCTCTTCTCTATGTAACTCTGTGAACCTTTCTGGGTCTTCCAGGCTGTGGAGAGCACACAGCAAATTGACTATTGTCTAGATTGCTCTCTTCCCTTTTGATTTCCCCTCTTCTCCTCCTGGTCATCTCTATCTCCCTCCTCCCTCTTCTCTTCTCCATGTAACTCTGCGAACCTCTCTGGATGTCCCTCACTGTGGAGAATATTTTCTCCATTAACCTAGATGTTTTATAATTGGTGTGGTATGGATGGAGCAGTCTTGAGGCTACTGTAAGAATAAGACTGAAAATCAGAGGCAAGAGGCTTAAATCCAAAACTTGAGAACACCAAAAAACTCCTGAAACCAGGGAACATTAACTGACAAGAGCTCATCCAACCTCCATACCTACACTGAAACTAAGCTCCACCCAAGAGCCAACAAGTTCCGAGCAAGATATACCGTGCTAATTCTCCAGCAATGCAGGAGCATAGCAGTGAGCATTAATATACAGGCTGCCCAAAGTCACACCAAAATCATAGACACCTCAAAACTCACTACTTGACACTTTATTGCACTCCAGAAAGAACAGATTCAGCTCTACCAACCAGAACACTGACACAAGCTTCCTTAACCAGGAAACCTTGACAAGTCACCCATCCATCCCCATCCACACGAAGGAACCTCCACAATAAAGAGGAACCACAAACTTCAGCATACAGAGGGCCACCTCAAACACAGCAATCTAAACAAGATGAAAAGGCAGAAAAATATTCGACAGGAAAAGGAACATGATAAATGCCCACCAAACCAAACAAAAGAGGAGGAGATAGGGAGTCTACCTGAAATATAATTCAGAATAGTGATAGCAAAAATGGTCAAAAATCTTGAAACAAAATAGAATTACAGATAAATAGTCTGGAGACAAGGACTGAGAAGATTCAAGAAATGTTTAACAAGGACCTAGAGGAAATAAAAAAGAGTCCATCAATAATGAATAATGCAATAACTGAGATCAAAAACACTCTGGAGGTAACCAACAGTAGAATAACTGAGGCAGAAGATAGGATAAGTGAGGTGGAAGATAGAATGGTGGAGATAAATGAAGCAGAGAGGAAAACAGAATTAAGAGAAATGAGGACAACCTCAGAGACCTCTGGGACAATGTCAAATGCCCCAACATTTGAATCATAGGTGTCCCAGAAGAAGAAGACAAAAAGAAAGGCCATGAGAAAATACTTGAGGAGATAGTAGTTGAAAACTTCCCTAAAATGGGGAAGGAAATAGCCACTCAAGTCCAAGAAACCCAGAGAGTCCCAAACAGGATAAACCCAAGGTGAAACAACCCAAGACATATACTAATCAAATTAATGAATATCAAACAAAAAGAACAAATATTAAAAGCAGCAAGGGAAAAACAACAATAACACACAAGGGGATTCCCATAGGATAACAGCTGATCTTTCAATAGAAATTCTTCAGGCCAAAAGGGAATGGTAGGACATACTTAAAGTGATGGAAGAGAAAAACCTACAACCCAGATTACTGTACCCAGCAAGGATCTCATTCAAATATGAAGGAGAAATCAAAAGCTTTACAGACAAGCAAAAGCTGAGAGAATTCAGCACTACTAAACCAGCTCTTCAACAAATTCTAAAGGATCTTCTCTAGACAGGAAACACAGAAAAGGTGTATGAACTTGAACCCAAAGCAACAAAGTAAATGGCAATGGGATTATACTTATCAATAATCATGTTAAATGTAAATGGGTTAAATGCCCCAACCAAAAGACAAAGACTGGCTGAATTGATACAGAAACAAGACCCCTATATATGCTGTCTACAAGAGACCTACCTCAAAACAAGGGACACATACAGACTGAAAGTGAAAGGCTGGAAAAAGATATTTCACTCAAATGGAGACCAAAAGAAGCCAGGAATAGCCATACTCATATCAGATAAAATAGACTTTGAAACAAAGACTGTGAAAAAAGGCAAAGAAGGACATTACATAATGATCAAAGGATCATCCAAGAAGAAGATATGACAATTATAAATATATATGCACCCAACATAGGAGCACCACAATATGTAAGGCAAATGCTAACAAGTATGAAAGAGGAAATTAACAGTAAAACAGTAATAGTGGGAGACTTTAATACTCCATTCACACCTTTAGAGAGATCAACTAAACAGAAAATTAGCAAGGAAACACATAAGGAAACACAAACTTTAAATGGTATAATGGACCATTTAGACCTAATTGATAGCTATAGGACATTTCACCCCCAAACAATGAATTTCACCTTTTTCTCAAGTGCACATGGAACCTTCTCTAGGATAAATCACATCCTGGGCCATAAATCTAACCTTGGTAAATCCAAAAAATTGAAATCATTCCAAGCATCTTTTCTGATCACAATGCGGTAAGCTTAGATGTCAAAGTGAAAGTGAAGGCACTCAGTCATGTCTGACTCTTTGTAACTCCATGGACTGTAGCCTACCAGGTTCCTGCATCCATGGGATTTTCCAGGCCAGAACACTGAAGTGGGTTGCCATTTCCTTCTCCAGGAGACCTTCCCAACCCAGGGACTGAACCTGGGTCTCTGACATTGTAGGCAGATGCTTTACCATCTGAGCCACCAGGGTGTCTCTTAATGTCAACTACAAGAAAAAAAAAAAACTCTTAAAATACAAACAAATGAAGGCTAAACACACTTCTGAATAACCAACAAATCATAGAAGAAATTTTTAAAAGTCAAAATATGCATATATACCAATGAAAATGAAAACACAACAACCCCAAACCCATGGGACACAGTAAAAATAGTGCTAAGGGGAATGTTCATAGCAATACAAGCTTACCCCAAGGAGCAAGAGAAAAGTGAAATAAATAACCCTAACTGTACACCTAAAGCAACTAGAAAAGGAAGAAATGAAGAACTCCAGGATTAGCAGAAGGAAAGAAATCATAAAAATTAAGGCAGAAATAAATGAAAAAGAAACAGAGGACCATAGCAAAACTCAACAAAGCTAAAAACTGGTTCTTTGAAAAGATAAATAAAATAGATAAACCACTAGCCAGACTCATCAAGAGAAAAAGGGAGAAGAATCAACTCAACAAAATTAAAAATGGAAATGGAAAAATCACAACAGACAACACAGAAATACAAAGGATCATAAGAGACTACTATCAGCAGCTATACGCCAAGAAAATAGACAACTTGGAAGAAATGGATAATTTCTTAGAAAAGCATAACTTTCCAAAACTGAACCAGGAAGAAACAGAAAATCTTAACAGATCCATCCCAAGCACAGAAATCAAAACTATAATCAGAAATCTTTCGGCAAACAAAAGCCCAGGATCAGACAGCTTAACAGCTGAATTCTACCAAAAAGTTAGAGAAGAATTAACCCCTATCCTATGCAAACTCTTCCAGAAAATTGAAGAGGAAGGTAAGTTTCCAAACACATTCTATGAAGCCACCATCATTCTAATTCCAAAATCAGACAAAGATGCCACAAAAAAAGAAAACTATAGGCCAATATCACTGATGAACATAGATGCAAAAATTCTTAACAAAATTTTAGCAAACAGAATCCAACAACATATTAAAAAGATCGTACATCATGACCAAGTGGGTTTTATCCAAGGGATTCAAGGATTCTTTAATATCTGCAAATCAATCAATGTGATATACCATATTAAGAAATTGAAAGATAAAAGCCATATGATTATCTCAATAGATGCGGAGAAAGCCTTTCACAAAATTCAACATCCATTTATGATAAAAACCCTCCAGAAAGCAGGAATAAAAGGAACATACCTCAACATAATGAAAGCCATATATGATTAACCCACAGCAAACATTATCCTCAGTGGTGAAAAATTGAAAACATTTCCCCTAAAGTCAAGAACAAGACAAGGGTGCCCACTCTGACCACTACCATTCAACACAATTTTGGAAGTTTTAGCCACAGCAATCAGAGAGGAAAAAGAAATAAAAGGAATCCAGATTGGAAAAGAAGTAAAACTGTCTGCAGACGACATGATCCTTTACATAGAAAACCCTAAAGACTCCACCAGAAAATTAGTAGAGCTAATCAATGAATATAGTAAAGTTGTAGGATATAAAATAAACACACAGAAATCCCTTGCATTCCAATACACTAACAATGAGAAAACAGAAAGAGAAATTAAGGAAACAATTCCATTCACCACTGCAATGAAAAGGAAGAAATACTTAGGAAAAAATCTACCTAAAGAAACAAAAGACCTACATATAGAAAAGTAGAAAACACTGATGAAAGAAATCAAAGATGACACAAATAGATGGAGAAATATACCATGTTCATGGATCAGAAGAATCAATATTGTGAAAATAGGTATACTACCCAAAGCAATCTATAGATTCAATTCAATCCCTATCAAGCTACCAACAGTATTTTTCAGAGAACTAGAACAAATAGTTTCACAATTTGTATGGAAATACAAAAAACCTTGAATAGCCAAAGCAATCTTGAGAAAGAAGGATGGAACTGGAGGGATCAACCTGCCTGACTTCAGGCTCTACTACAAAGCCACAGTCATCAAGACAGTATGGTACTGGCACAAAGACAGAAATATAGATCAATGGAACAAAATAGAAAGCCCAGAGATAAATCCATGCACCTATGGACACCTTATCTTTGACAAAGGAGGCAAGAATATACAATGGAGAAAAGACAATCTCTTTAACAAGTGGTGCTGGGAAAACTGGTCAACCACTTGTAAAAGAATGCAATTAGAACACTTTCTAACACCATACATAAAAATAAACTCAAAATGGATCAAAGATCTAAACGTAGACCAGGAACTATAAAACTAAAGGAAAACATAGGCAAAACACTCTCTGATATAAATCACAGGAGGATCTTCTATGACCCACCTCCCAGAGTAACGGAAATAAAAGCAAAAATAAACAAATGGGACCTAATTAAGCTTAAAAGCTTCTGCGGAACAAAGGAAACTATAAGCAAGACAGCATTCAGAATGAGAGAAAATAATAGCAAACAAAGCACTGACAATTAATTTCAAAAATATATAAGCAACTTATGCAGCTAAATTCCAGGAAAATAAATGATTCAGTCAAAAAATGGGCCAAATAACTAAACAGACATTTCTCCGAAGAAGACATACAGATGGCTAACAAACACATGGAAAAATGCTCAACATCACTCATTATCAAAGAAATGCAAATCAAAATCACAATGAGGTAGAATCTCACACTAGTCAGAATACTGGAGTGGATTGCCATTTCCTTCTCCAGGGGATCTTCCCGACTTGAGGATCATACCCAGGTCTCCTGCATCAAAGGCAGGTGCTTTAACCTCTGAACCACCAGGGAAGCCCATCCAAAAGTCTACAAACAATAAATGCTGGAGAGGGTGTGGAGAAAAGGTAGCCGTTTTACACTGTTGGTGGGTGTAATGCAAACTAGTACACTCACTATGGAGAACAGTGTGGAGATTTCTTAAACAGCTGGAAATATAACTGCCATATGACATAACAATTCCACTGCGGGGCATACACACTGAGGAAACCAGAATTGAAAGTGACACATGTACCCAAATGTTCATTGCAGCACTGTTGACAAGAGCCAGGACATGGAAGCAACCTAGATGTCCATTAGCAGATGAATAGATAAGAAAGCTGTGGTACATATACACAATGGAATATTACTCAACCATTAAAAAGAATGCATTTGAAAAAGTTCTAATGAGGTGGATGAAACTGGAGCCTATTATACAGAGTGAGGTAAGTCAAAAAGAAAAACACCAATATTGTTTACTAACACATATATATGGGATTTAGAAAGTTGGTAATGATGACCCTATATACGACACAGCAAAAGAGACACAGATGTAAAGAATAGACTTTTGGACTCTGTGGGAGAAGACAAGTGAGGGACAATTTGAGAGAATAGCATTGAAACATGTGTATTATCATATGTGAAACAGATCGCCAGTCCAGGTTTGATGCATGAGACAGGGTGCTCAGGGCTGGTGCACTGGGATGTCCCTGAGGGATGGAATGGGGAGGGAGATGGGAGAACATTTCTCCAAAGAAGACATACAGATGGCTAACAAACACATGAAAAGATGCTCAACATCACTCATTATCAGAGAAATGCAAATCAGAACCACAGTGAAGTACCATTTCATGCCAATCAGAATGGCTGGTATCCAAAAGTCTACAAGCAATAAATGCTGGAGAGTGATGGAGAAAAGGGAACCCTCTTACACTTTGATGGGAATGCAAACTAGTATAGCCACTATGGAGAACAGTGTGGAGATTTCTTAAAATATTGGAAATAGAACTGCCATATGACCTAGCAATCCCACTGCTGGACATACACACTGAGGAAACCAGAACTGAAAGAGAAACATGTACTCCAATGTTCACTGCAGCACTGTTCATAACACCCAGGACATGGAAGCAACCTAAATGTTCATCAGCAGACAAATGGTTAAGAAAGCTGTGGTACATATACATAATGGAATATTACTCACTCATTAAAAAGAATACATTTGAATCAGTTCTAATGAGGTGGATGAAACTGAAGCTGATTATACAGACTGAATTAAGCCAGAAAGAAAAAAACCAATACAGTATACTAACTCATATATATGGAATTTAGAAAGA
Organism: Madoqua kirkii; assembly: GCA_006408675.1. Classification (NCBI taxonomy): domain Eukaryota; kingdom Metazoa; phylum Chordata; class Mammalia; order Artiodactyla; family Bovidae; genus Madoqua; species Madoqua kirkii. The sequence goes on from SJYC01089205.1 coordinate 6,930, forward strand.
TGGTAATGATAACCCTGTATTCAAGACAGCAAAAGAGACAGATATATATGTCTTTTGGACTCTGTGGGAGAGGGCGAGGGTGGTATGATTTGTGAGAATGGCACTGAAATGTATAATATCATATGTGAAACGAATCACCAGTACAGGTTTGATGCATGATACAGGATGCTTGGGGCTGGTGTACTGGGATGACCCAGAAGGATGGTATGGGGAGGGAGGTGGGAGGGGGTTTCAGGATGGGGAACACGTGTACACCCATAATGGATTAATAGTGATGTATGGCAAAACCAATACAATATTGTAAAGTAATTAGCCTCCAATTAAATAAATTTATTGTAAATTTTTTTAAAAAGAGCTTCAGTAGAACTAGTAAAAATTTTTGTATATATTTTTGTACTGCAGAAACTATTATTTCAAGTAGCTATTACTGAATTCCTAATTTTCCAAAAGCTTTCAATATTGATAAACAACCACTTTACATATGTGAGCCCAAAATGTCAGTCAAAGCACAAGAGATGCTGCAGTATAAAAAGAGAGAGAGAAATTCATTTTATAAATATTATTCTGTGAAATGTCTGTGTTTTGAAGCAAAGCATTTTCTATTTGAAGTTGAAGTCCAAACAGTTGAAAGCCTAAACAGAACAAAAACATTAAGAAAGAATTTCTTCTGCTTCCCTGGCTTTGCGTGAAGACAATATATATAATTGCCTTTGAACTTTAACTGAATCATTGGCTCTTGATGAGTTTTAAGCCTTCTGGCTTTCACACTGGAACTACATCATCATCTGGGTCTTCAACCTCCCTATCTTGGAACTTGTCAACCTCCATAATCACATGTGCTAATTCCTTAAACTCTTTAGGTAGATAGCAAGATAGGCCACTAGGTATATGATAACAAAATAGTTGATAGATAAATAGATACAGACAATCCTTATTAGTTCTGTTTCTCTGGTGAACCTTGACTAATACAGCCTCCAAAATGCACTTTGTCTTTTTCCATTGGGGAATAATAATAATTCACACCTCATAGGGTACATTCAGTGGCTCTATACATAAAAGTTTTAGTAAAAGTGGCTCAAAAATTGTTAGTGTTTTCAAATTAAAATTTTTATTTTAAGATTTCTATTTAAAGTCTTGTAATTTTAAGATTTCTATTTAAAGTCTTGTAAATTTAATCTTTAAATCTGAATGTGCAGTTGTGTCTGACTCTTTGTGATCCCATGGCCTACAGTCCATGGAATTCTCTAGGCAAGAATATTGGAAAGGGGAGGCTTTTCTTTACTCCAGGGGTTCTTCCAACCAGGGACTGAACCCAGGCTTCCTGCTTTGCAGGCAGATTCTTTACCAGCTAAGCCATAAGAGAAGCCCAAGAACACTGGAGTGAGTAGCCTTCCAGGAGAAGGCTGGGGAGGATCTCTTCCCCAGCACATCTTTTTGACCCAGGAATTGAACTGGGATCTCCTACATTGCAGGCAGATTCTTTACCAACTGAGCTATCAGGGGAGCCCACTGATAGGCAAAAGGAGAAGATAAAATTACCTAAGTTTCATCTTAGGCCATTATAAACTTCTGACTAGCTTATCTGACTAAAGCATGTTCTCCTCTAAAAGCTATAAAGTAAAATTCTTCATTTGTCTAATAGTCTGATAACTTTATGATTCATACTAAGTCATTTAGCCTCTTCATGCCCAGCATCACCTGTTTGCACAGCTGGAATTTTGTTGTTGTTCAGTCTCGGTAAGTCATTCTGACTCTTTGTGACCACACTGGCTGAAGCACACCAGGTTCGCCTGTCTTTCACTATCTCTCAGAGTTTGCTCATATCTGTGTCCACTGAGTCAGTGATGCTATCTGACCATCTCATCCTCTGCCGCTCTCTTCTCCTTTTACCTTCAATCTTTCCCAGCATCTGGGTCTTTTCTAATGGGTTGGCTCTTCGCAGCAGATGGCCAAAGTACTGAAACTTCAGCATCAGCCCTTCCAATGAATAGTCAGGGTTTATTTCCTTTGGCAGTCCTCAAATCTGAACCCAAATTGACTGGCTCTAGAGTCTTCATTTCTAATTCCTTCATGGTGAGTCCTGTCAACTCTATATTGACTTGTAAATCACAGTTATTTAACACTCTGTCTACATCAGATGGAATACTCTTTTGAAAAAAAATAAGTAAATTGACTAAAAATATATTTTATTTACAGATTTACCTAACTCTTGCTCAATTTAAAAAGACTATAGGTTTGAATTTCTAAGACATAGGAACAGAATTCTCAATGGGAGAGAGTTTAGTTGTTTTGTCCAAAAAACTAATGTGTAAAAGTGTCGGAACATAGAATGCACTAAAGAAATATTCTATGAACTAATAAGGAATATTTTGTAGAGTGGTTGAAAATAGAACTCATCTGATGAAGTTTCTTAACTTCAAAATATAAACAAATTTAAAAGTCTTATGGACTTAGACTTGTTTTAAGTATAGTACTCTTAAATGGAGCCTCAGTTCATTCAACATTTGTTTTCCTATAGTATTTCATGAGTCAGCAACTTATACTGGTGGTTTCCATTATAGGAGTATACATAGAATTTTTCTTCTAATCATATTCCTCTAAATTAAATGTGGATATTATATATATGTCTATATTAAAAATATTAGATATATATCACTTTCACCAAATGCATTTAATTTTCTGAACTCATTCTAGGTACTTCACACACTAAAGGGAAAAACTTGCTTGTGTTCGATGATTTAGCACCAGAAGAGATGTTAGCAAAGCCTCTAATATGTTGAGGATCAAAAGTCAGATAACAAGTTTCCGGAACTTGGGAGAAAACATTATCCCTTAAAATGATCTTAGGATTTTAGAAATGTGATTTTATTATATTGTTTTTTAGTCTTCTATATAGATGGGACAAACTGTTCTAGTAAAATGGAAACTGAGCTTGGAAGATGAATTGACTCCACTTTAAATCATTTTCATTCTGTGACCTTGGCAATGAAAAGACAGGATCAGATGATGTCATGTTTAAGGCTCTCCTAGCTCTAATGTTCTGTGAATTAAATAGGATTCTAGATTTTAAGCAACAGAAAATCATTAGATATCTTACATATGTGACTGATTTGTGTGACTGTATAAATGCATATGTATAAGTTTAGATAGAATGTGGATTAGTGTTTGACTGCAGAGCTTTTTTTGCTTTATTCTGCAATTTACTTTTATTGCCAAAATAAACAAAAAGAGATTTAATATATTCTACTGAATTTCAAGTAATATATTGATTTCTTTCTAACATCTAAATAAAACTGTTGTTCTGTATAAATAATAGCCAATATTGCCAATAATTTTTTTGCCCTGCATTTTGATGTTATTGTTTGTATCCATTTGTAAACCAAATAAACTGTCATATGTCAAGTGTGACATTACTACATCAATATACTCCAGATCAAGTTCTGTCTCTGTTTTCTTTTTTGCAGGAGATTAAGAAACTACTTCAGTAAATAAATGGAGTCCATTCAAAGAATGAGAATGTGAAGCAGAATTACCTGAGTGAGTAGAAAAAATAAGGCACCCGTTTATAATTTAGAAATTGGGAGCAAAAATGCAAAAATGAATCTCACTATTGTAGAATAAAATATAAGGAAATGTTGGAAGTGGATATAGAATCAGTCAACATTTGATCAATAATTGCAAATCTGCAATAAGAATTAGATGGCATTATGTGAAAACTAAACATAGGTGGGCAGGCAATATGTCCAAAATCGATATTATTTAATGTTAAATAATTGTTATTAATTGATATAAGCATTTTACAATAGTACTTATGCAAATACCTGAGTGTGTACCAAGGCCAGTTTCTGCTTCATGTGTTCCTAGGACTTGGAGACATTTAGCAAATAGCATAGTCAACAGTAATGAGTTTGTCAGTAAATGATGCCCTCATTGTTGTTTCTTAGCCACTAGAGACCTTACCTATTAAGTTCCAATTTTAAATTATTGTATTAATTTGGATATTAATTCAAGTTATTTCTTGTTGTTTATAAACTTCATAGTGGTCTTTCTGAAATTCTTCACATTGTAAAATAGTAATCCTCCAAAAAAAAAAGAAAAACAGAAACCAGCAAGAAAACAAATCCAAATGAAATTATAATTCACCAGAACTAAACAAAGATAAAAAGAAATCAAATGCATCCACTATAATGGAGTTAGAAATGAGAACTCTAAAGCAGCAAATAACAACTAATGTTAGGGAATAAAATTTGTTCAAGGCCAGTTTTTACTTACAAGTTATCCCTGATTCATTTACTGAAAATAGTGCAATCTAAGGCAAAATATATTTAGTATGACCTTCTTTTTCTCAGGGTGAAACACACAAACTCATAGTCTACAGAAAATTCTCCATATCCTTGATGACAGAGATTGTCTTGCTCATTTTGGAATGTCCCCGTGACTTGCTCCCTGACTAAATACCTGAGCCAAAGTCACTTCCTATGATGACAGCAGGTAATTGGCAAATCTCCACAGAAACATCATCACATTGAAGTTGATACTAAATTAGAACAATGCTGTTTGGCTTGATAGGAGTTGAAGCCATGTTTCTGGCATATAATAGATCTTGTATCAGTACCCTTCAAGAAACTCCCTGAAAGCATTAACTATGCTGTTCCTTTAGAAACTTGGTAAGGCATAGGAACTAGATGTGTATAAGAGACAGTATCAGATCTTATAACCTAGACCATTTTTCTATTCAGTATACTCTTCAAAAAGAAAGTCTTGTGGAAAAGTTTAACAAAGTCCTAAAATAACTGCTCTACAAATGTGGAAACAGGCAAGCAGAATAATGGGATATGGAAACAAAGGTATTAGTTATAAAAGTGCAACAGCCTTCCTTAGGACCTATCTATTGAGCATCTATGTCAGAATAACCTGATCTGAGGACAGTTTAAATAGGCTAAAAAGGTTAAAATAATTTCCCACTACAAAATTCTATTGACCACATAAGTCTGTTTGGCTTTTCATTGTGTGACTTCTTGTTATTACCTTTTCACAATTTTAAACTCATGAGGTATATGTGTGTGTGTGTGTTCCTATGTATACATATACACTTTATTTCAGGTCTAGCCTAATCCCACTTGACAGTGCTATTTCCATTTTTGCATAAATTCCAATAGACAAGTTCCATTTATATTGCAAAATAAAACTTCTAGAGACACCACTGATTTTGTAACTAAAACCATAGTTACCAATTAAGAAGGAGATTTAAATGCTAGATGGATAAATTATAAAAACCTGAAGACATGCTTTTGCTCAAACATTATTAAAACCAGCCAATTAGAAGAAAACACAATAATTTTAGTAAGAAAAAGTATGTAATATGTCATTGAGGAAATGTTCTGTGAAAAGGAGTGCTATGATCTGAATATTCATGGTTCCTCAAAATTCATACAATGAAATTATACAGTGAAACCCCAAAGATGATGTTAGTGGTAGATGAGTTCTTTGGGAAGCTCTTAGCTGATGATGGTGAAGCCCTCGTAAACAGGACTAGTGCATCAAATAAAAAGATCCTACAAATTTCTCTTGCTTCTTCCACCTTGTGAGGACACAGTGGGAAGCTGCTGGCATGAGCCAGAAAGAGGGCCCTTGCCCTGTCAGTCTGCTACCTTGATCTTGGATTTCTGGCCTCTACAACTGTGAAAAAATAATTCCTGTGGTTTATAACCTACCCAGTCTGTGGTATTTCTATATAGAAACACAAATTGACTAAGACAAGATGGAAAACACTTTCCAAAGTGTCCTTATAGACTTCTAGAAGGCATGGATATTCTAAATATAAGAATATATATATTAGAATAAATATAATATTATAAATATAATAATTGTTATCTACAGGCTATACAAAACCATAAACACTTCCACATACTTTATCTTTCTTAAACTCATGATCTATTAATAAATCTGGTTATCTCAATGATATCTCTTTAAGGATAGCCTAACCACATCTCAAAATCATTATCAATGCTTTTAACCAAAAGTATTATTTTTCCATGCCCTTCTCATCTTTTTAGATACACTTAAAACTGTATGTCAACTGAGATCCTTTCATAACAAAAAAAAGTTAATCACCAAATACTTTCATTCCTATCCCCTTGAAATCGTTTTCTTTTTCTATTTTCAAGCTTATGATTAAGCCACAATATATAAGATTATTATTTCTTCCTGATATTTAAACCTTGAATCAGTTTCCTCTAATTAAATACTCTTCCACATCTGCAGTAAATTTAACTGTTAAAAATACAAAGGAGATTATATTATTTTCTGCTCTAATTACATTCTTATAACTCTAGTCAACCCAGATTTAGTTCAGAATTCTCTGCATAAATTCAAGATAGTCCACCTTCTGTCACATCTTCAACTTCTGTAGCACTAAAGTATTATCTTCATCAGTCTAGACCAGGTAAATGTGTTTTGTTGTTTCTGTGATAGACAGAATATTCCCATAATTATATCTATGCCCTAACACTTATAACCTAAGAATGTGTTATGTGACATGGCAAAAGTGTTAACATTTACAGACCTTAAAATAGTGAAATTATTATGGATTATTTGGGTGAAGATGTTAGTGGACATCTTCACCTGGACTTGAAGAGAAGTGGCCCATGAATAAGCTAGCGGGGTTGAAAGCACAGCGATGACTCAAGTCTTTGTTGCTCGAGGGGTCCACAGAGAAAGTATAAGGAACTTGTCTGAAATAACAGCCGGCAGTACAACAGGGACTTCAATCTGATAACTACCAAACCCCCCCTCCCCCTTCCAAAATTGAATTCAGTCAACAACTTGAATGAGCTAAGGAATGCATCCTTGCTCAGTCTCTAGTAGGAAACCTAGAGCTGTGGTTTAATTTGATTTTGGCTATATAAGACCTAGAGCAGAGAAACCAGCTAAGACCTGTGAGCCATAGACCTGTGAGATACAAAATAGAAGATGCCATTGGCCCTGAGTCTGTGGGAAATTTTATAGAAGCAGTAAAAAACTAAAGTCTCCCTTAGAAATAAGCATTACATTTTAAAATAAACATTTCATCCTATTTATTCTTCCACAACATGTTATATGTATATGTTGATTATGGTAATTTGTATATATTTTTGCTCTTAGGACATATAAATGCTTTGTTACAGATGTTCTTGAACAGTTAGTATTCCAATTTTCCTAAATTCACCAACATGGGATGCACAGCAGATTTGTTTTCCAAAGGTAACCACAACAATATCTCCCATTCCATATGTGCTGCTTATGGTGATTTGCCATTCCTCCAGACAAAGGTAGAATTAAATTTTCTAACCACTTTAAAACTGAGTGGGCTTTGTGACTACATTAATAAGAAAATATAAATAAATAAAGGGCAGACATGTTTCTGTGTTAGTTCTAGATATCCTCCTGTTAGCTTCTCTTTCTCCCTCTTGGAAGCCAACCACCATAAAAGAAATCTAACTACCCTGGAATTACCAAGTTGTGAGAAATCATAGAAATCACAGTACATGGAAGACCCTGGGAGATAAACCATCATAATTCATTTGCAGAGAGAGAGACACACACACACACAGACAGACTAACAAACACCATGGCAAGAGATATGTGAATGGAGAGGATATCTAAGAATGTCATCATTCAGACACTACTAGCCCAGCTGATACCAAAAGGATCACAGATAAACTATTCAGGTCAGTCCTTTCCAAATTCCTTACCCTCAAACTGTGAGCAAATTAAAATGACTCTTATGCCACTAAGATTTGGAGCACTTTGTTACACAGTCAACTGTATGTTAGTTGCTAAGTCGTGTCCAGCCCTTTGTGACCCCATAGATTATAGCCTACCAGGATCCTCTTTCCATGGAATTCTCCATGCAAGAATACTGGAAGTGGGTAGCCATTCCCTTCTCCAGGGGATCTTCCCTATCCAGGAATTAAACCCAAGTTTCCTGCACTGCAAGCAGATTTTTTTATCATCTGAGCCACCATTTATAGGGAAGACTTATAAAACCTTAGATAACTTAAATAAACCTTAGATAACTTATAACTTAAATAAGTTAATTGGCTAAAAAATTATGGTCATTAAAAATAATAATGATGATTAATTCCCTACTTCTAGTGTCAAAGCACATACATTTCTGGTCTTGTAAGTATATATTCAGAAATTTGGCTCCTGGCCAAAAATCCAAGGAGTGATTTTTCAGACCTGATTATAGATAATTTCAAGTCTTTACCAGGAGCATCATAAAAGAAAGCTGTCGTACCCACATTGGCTTAGCGCAGAGTCAATCCACTGCATTCTCTGAAGGGAGTTGCAGTCAAGGACTCAGACCTCTTTGCTGGCTATACTCTGGTTTGCATCTGCAATTCCTAGCCCAATTTCCTTACTCAGAATCCTTTTGATCTGGGGTCTTTGGCCAAGACCTTCCTCAGGTGTCTCTGCTGAGGCCTTCTAAGAGGGGAGAGAGGAGGGAAAACGTGAAGACACTTTTTTGATTCTGGCTCAGTTCTCAGTACTTTCCCACTCCTGCTGCTGCTGCTGCTGCTGCTAAGTCACTTTAGTTGTGTCCAACTCTGTGCGACCCCATAAACGGCAGCCCACCAGGCTCTGCCATCCTTGGGATTCTCCAGGCAAGAACACTGGAGTGGGTTGCCATTTCCTTGTCCAATGCATGAAAGTGAAAAGTGAAAGTGAAGTCACTCAGCCATATCTGACTCCGCGACCCCATGGACTACAGCCTACCAGGCTTCTCCATCCATGGGATTTTCCAGGCAAGAGTACTGGAGTGGGGTGCCATTGCCTTCTCCATTCCCACTCCTAGACATTCCCTTACCCTTGCCCTTGCCACCTGAGTTCATCAAACTATAGGAAACTTTTGTGCCAGGCTCTTTCTTCAGTGATACCATGCCCATGACTGGACTGATCCAGTGGACCATCAATAGGGGAAGATTGGAAGAGGAGGTGTATGTGTTTTCTCTGGTTTAACCACCAGCTTAAAATATTATGGTTAGTGATTAAAGGCTTGACTGTTACATTCAGTTTGGCTTGTTGTTTTCACTGACAGCTGACAACTCAGGTCTTTCTCTCCAACTCAGCTGAGCCCCTGACATATGTTATTAGTGAGATAGCTGATTGTTTTTGTCAGGGTATGCTGTGTTATGATGTTTTATATTGAAATATCAGCCTCTAAATCTCAGTAACCAAAGCAACAGAAGATTACTCTTCACCCAGTTGACACATCCTTCATGGGGCATCAGATTATTGCTCAACACAGTCCCTCGGGGACCTGAATTGATAGAAGAGCAACCATTTTAGCTTTACTGGTTACTAAGTGACAGGGAAAGTATGTCCTGGAGGATCTTACATTAGCAATTAAAAACTGTGACCCAGATATGGCACTTATTTCTTCTGAACACACACTTACTCATGAGGCCCCATCAACTCTAGAGGGGCCAAATAGTATAACCATATCATATTACTGGAGTCTGTAAGTAAGTAAAAACTATTTGGCAGACAATTGTTAAAACTAACTCTCTGAAAATAACTTTCTTGTTAATATCCATTCTCTTCCCTTAGAAGGTGTATTGCCTACCTCCAGGAACTCTACAAATTATTCAAAATGAGGTTCCGTGGGTTCTAGTGAGTAATTTTCTGATTAAACAATTCATTCCCAAGTCTCAATGCTCATGTTAAAACTGTGTAATCAGTAAGGAGTCATGATCATGCAGTTGAGAGCAGAAGCTTAGTCAGAGTTTCTTAGTTGCAAATAATGAACTCAAAGCCATTTCTTTTTTTGTGTGTTCATGGTTATGGGGTAAATATTTAAGATGCTCAGTTAGAGTGTCTGATTGACTAAGTGCTAATTATCACCTGGAAGTGGAGGAAAGTCTGGGGAAAGGGTTGATCCAATAAGGGACTCTCTGGGAACTCCCCTAAGAGGATTCTCCACTGTGAGAATACTCACTGAGATTTACAACTCTATCAAGGTTACACAAATTGAGGTGCAGTGATTCTCCAAAAGAAAACTGGAGTTAGAAATGAGAACTCTAAAGCAGCAAATAACAACTAATGTTAGGGAATAAAATTTGTTCAAGGCCAGTTTTTACTTACAAGTTATCCCTGATTCATTTACTGAAAATAGTGCAATCTAAGGCAAAATATATTTAGTATGACCTTCTTTTTCTCAGGGTGAAACACACAAACTCATAGTCTACAGAAAATTCTCCATATCCTTGATGACAGAGATTGTCTTGCTCATTTTGGAATGTCCCCGTGACTTGCTCCCTGACTAAATACCTGAGCCAAAGTCACTTCCTATGATGACAGCAGGTAATTGGCAAATCTCCACAGAAACATCATCACATTGAAGTTGATACTAAATTAGAACAATGCTGTTTGGCTTGATAGGAGTTGAAGCCATGTTTCTGGCATATAATAGATCTTGTATCAGTACCCTTCAAGAAACTCCCTGAAAGCATTAACTATGCTGTTCTTTTAGACCGTGACTTGCTCCCTGACTAAATACCTGAGCCAAAGTCACTTCCTATGATGACAGCAGGTAATTGGCAAATCTCCACAGAAACATCATCACATTGAAGTTGATACTAAATTAGAACAATGCTGTTTGGCTTGATAGGAGTTGAAGCCATGTTTCTGGCATATAATAGATCTTGTATCAGTACCCTTCAAGAAACTCCCTGAAAGCATTAACTATGCTGTTCCTTTAGAAACTTGGTAAGGCATAGGAACTCTAAAAATAAAAGAGAAGTGTATTCTTTATTTTAGGACATAATGTGAATCCATGTCATTTATTAAAAACATGTGACTTTGGTTAAAAAAAAAAAAACGCCTTCTACACTGAATCCACAAATGAATACAAATAGAGAGTGTTAAAATAAGTGATTATGACAGAATACTACTTTAGCATGCAGCTACTGTGTCAAGTGGAATCAAGGGGCCACAGAGTCTCTTAGATCTATAGAAACCCCCTGAAACCTCTGCCCTTTCCCCATGATAACTTGAGTGATTATAAAGGGAAGATACTAGGTATTGGAGGATCCTATACTTAAAGGGGAGGCATCCTGATTCTTTCAGGATGATTTATGTGCTTTTTTTTAATTTTTTATGTTTCTTTGGTTGGTTCACTGATTTTAATCTATAGCAAAAAAATCATTTTGCTTGTGGAAAAATGTCATAATCAAGCAACATGAGGATAACTAGACCACCATAAATGAGCTTAAATACTAATTTAATATGATAAACTAGATCTGAAGTAGACACATGATTGAATATTGTCACCTTTGCTATTTTCTCCAAATGCTTTAGTAAATTTCCAAGATCCAATGAAAAGTAAATAGGTAATAAATTTATGATCCAAATGTAGACCTTTTGGTATGTAATCTAGACTTCTAAATAAGTTATACTTATTTAGTTTTATTGTTATTGTTTATTAACTTATTTATCATTGTTACAACACTGCTTCATTGAAACAGTTATAATATATAATTTGATGATAAAGAATATTTAACACTTGCAAAAAACAATAAAACTAGTATGAAAAAAACTTGAGTAGGTTACTTGGCCTAACCAAGTCTTGGCTGCCCTCCTACTAAAATGGGATACAGAGAAATGAAGTTACCT
>SJYC01089209.1:0-27900 GCA_006408675.1 Madoqua kirkii
TTCAAAGATACAGCTGTTAAGACTGGAGAGTGGAACACGTCTTATTTAGCAGTTTGTTCACCTGATCTGATTTTTAACCTTTAGGCATTAAGTACTGTGAGTGCATTAGTCTCAGAGACTGCAGTGTCAGGGTGAGTCTAATCGGAGCTTTCCCAGGGATTGAAGTGGGGTCTTCTTCTTATTATTATTATTTTTTTTTACTTTACACATTTTTATTGGAGAATAGTTGATTTACAGTGTGCTAGTTTCATGTGTACAGTAAATCAGGTATGCATACATCCACTCTTTTAGATTCTTTTCACATATAGGCTATTACAGAGTACTGAGTGGAGTTCTTGGTACTGTACAGTAGTTATCTATTTTATATACATAGTAGGGTATATATGTCAATCCAATCTCCCAATTTTTCCTCCCCCTCCCCTCACCCCCTGGTAACCATGTTTGTCTTCTACCTCTGTGACTCTGTTTCCATTTTGTAGGTAAATTCGTTTGTATCCTTTTTTTTGGTTCCACATGTGTTGTTAAGTCACCCAGTTGTGTCCAACACTTGGCAGCCCCATGGACTGCAGCACACCCGGCTTCCCTGTCCCTCACTATTTCCTGAAGTTTGCCCAAGTTCACGTCCATTGCATCAGTGATGCCATCCAGCCATCTCATCCTCTGACATCCTGATATCCTTCTGCTCTCAATCTTCCCAGCATCCAGGGACTTTTCCAGTGAGTTAGCTGTTTGCATCAGATGACCAAAATACTGGAGTTTCAGCTTCAGCATCAGTCCTTCCAATGAGTATTCAAGGTTGATCCCTTAAGATTGACTGGTTTGGTCCCCTTGCTGTCCAAGGGACTCTCAGGAGTCTTCCCCAGCACCACAGTTTGAAGGCATCAACTCTTTGATGCTCTGCCTTCTTTAGGGTCCAACTCTCACAACCATACATGACCACTGGGAAGACCACAGCCTTTTGCATGCAGCTTATCTCTTGATGACGAGCATTTCTAGAATTCTAAGAAGCATCGTTTCCTCCACCACCTTACATGTAAAAGACTTATTTCAAGTCTCTTGACCATCAGACTCTAGCTGTCACATAATTTGCTTGTTTAGCATAAGGCTCTCCTATCATGGCAGGGCTGGGGCCTTCCAAATAGCAAATTCAGAACAAAACCCATTTAGAACTAAAGATCTGGAGAAAGGTTGAGTTCTATGACACCCTGCTACTCCAAATGAGGTCCTAGGAGCAGAAGCATTGGTGCCCCCTGGAAGCTTGCCCCAAATGCAAAATCTCAGGTTCCACCCACATTCTCCCCCAAATGACTGAATAAGGATATGCATTTTAATCCCCAGTTCATGAGCGTGCCCACAAAGTGTGAGAAACTCTCCTCTAACCGAGATGAGGAAGAAAGGGAGGATGGTGACTCAGAATCAGCTAGGTGCTTGGGGAGGGACACCCACAGGAGGACTTTGGCCTGGGTTTCATTGTCAGCAACAGGACTTGGGTAGCAGTATAGGAATCCAATATTGTCTAGTAGACCACTGGGCCCCAGGGCCCTTGGCTGGGAAGGATATACTGAAAGACATTTTAGGATTTCTGCAAGTCCACTTCCTGTTCTGGGGGACTGCTCTCCCTGGATCCAGCTGCACTGGGGTGATTATGTCATAAACCATGTGATCCTAAACCCTCTGGCCTTAACTCGTATAATCATCTCAGGTCCAGTGGTAACTAATTCATGTTCTGGCTGGTGGCCTGACTTGTGGCCTGACTTGATATATGAGCTGGGCCATCATATTCCTCTCCGGGGAGTTTAGAATGGTTATGGGGGTGGAGATAGGCATTCTGGCAAGTTACAAAGAATTAAGGTTGGGTGGTGCTAATGGGCCATGTACATGCCCAAGGTATGAGGCAATGGAAATAGGGACTAAGCCGAGGAAGTTGACCAGAAAAGAAAGTGGAAGAGGAGTGGAGGCTTTATGGATACATCAAGGAAAGGGAAGGGGGTTGAGAAAGAGAAGGGGATGAGAGAACAGCCGGGTTCCTGCTCTTCCTGTAACCTGTATTTAGTATTCTTCCAGGTACAAGTCTGTGATTCTAGCAATCAACAGACCCTTGACTAGAAGAGTAATTGAGTTAATTCCTAATAATCGAAACCTGTGAAATCTAAGGCTATAATTCTATTATGGTGCCTCTTCCCAGGTGGTGCTAGTGGTGAAGAGCCTGCCTGGCAATGCAGGAGACATAGGAGTCTGGGTTCAGTCCCTGGGATGGGAACCCCTAGAAGAGGACATGGCAGCCCACTCCAGTATTGTTGCCTGGAGAATCCCAAGGACAGAGGAGCCTGGCGGGCTACAGTCCAAGGGGTTGTACAGGGTCAAACACGACTGAAGCGACTTAGCATGCACAGAAGCTGGTAAGAATGAAACAAGTCAACTTTGGTGGAAAAAGATTGACCTCTGAGGACTGATGTCTGGGTGTTTGAGAACTTAGTTTAGTACTCATGTGTAGCCTAGAGATGACAACAATGTGTCTTATTTTCCCATTACTTGGCTTGTCTCTGTTTATCAAAACTGGAGGAAAATGTTCGAAATTTCAACAGAAAGCTCAGATTAGAGATATTGCAGGCTAAGCGCTTGTTTTGAGCTTGGATTATCCAAGTCAAATTTGCTAATAAGGCCTTAATTTGATCATGTTAGAGGAGATTAATTAGGGAGATTTAAAATAATACTTTTGTAGCAGTCTTGGCTTGAACCTAACTGTGTCCCTCACTGGGCTTTTTACACATGTGTGATCTGCTACAGGAGTGGGGTGGTGCAAGTGGGGGCTCTGAAGGATTGGTTCTTGGGACTCCACTGACATGGAGTTGTTACAAAGGAGCATGAACTTTGTTGTGCCAGTGGAGGAGGACTTGTGAAGGCAGTGTTGATCTGAGTGCTAGCTTCAAAGATGCTGAAAGAGCTGTCATGCCTAAGACATCTGAAACATTAGGGAACAAACCTAATTGTTTTGATGTCTGGGTGACACTGACACATGACAAAAAATGGAAAAGAGTTTCCTCCACTTCAGCGGCAGAGCCTCACGTGGGCCTCTGGGCACTGAGGGCAGCAGTATGGCTCAGACACCCCAAGCCTGCTGGGCGATCTACCTTTTGTCCTAATCTACCTTTTGTTTTGTTTTAAGTTGGCTCTTATGGGTCATGGGACCTTGCTTTGTTCATAGTCTACATGTTTAAACCCTTGCCCAACACTTGGTTAAGTTTTTCAGCTCCTGATGTCATGCACATCCCAAATCTCTACTTGTCTACTCATGTCCAACAGGCCTTACTGTAGTGATCTATTACCTGGTCTTCCTGCGGCCATTTTTGCTCTCCCACATTCTGTGCAAAAAATACTTAAAGAAATGGAAACTTCTTAAAGAGGTGGGAATACCAGACCAACTCACCTGCCTCCAGAGAAACCTGTGTGCAGGTCAAGAAGCAAAGGTTAGAACCAGACATGAAACAATGGACTGGTTCAAAATTGGCAAAGGAGTACCTCAAGGCTCTATATTGTCATCCCGTTTATTTAACTTGTATGCAGAGTATATCATATGAAATGCTGGGCTGGATAAAGCACAAGCTGGAAGAAAAATTGCTGAGAGAATATCAATAACTTCAGACATGCAGATGACACCACCACCTTTACGGTAGAAAACAAACAGGAATTAAAGAACTTCTTGATGATGGTGAAAGGACAGAGTGGAAAAGCTGGTTAAAACTCAGCATTCAAAAAATGAAGATCGTGGCATCCAGTCCCATCACTCCTTGAGTATAAGAGACAGCTTTTGGGCTTACTTCATCTGTATAATAGGCTCCAGTTTCATCCACCTCATTAGAACTAATTTGAAGCTTAACAATAATCTTTTGCTTTGAAAATAGAAAATCTTTTTCTATTATAAACACCTAATGTTCTACTTTCCCCTCTAAGCCTTGAGAGCAACCCACAAATTTTGATATATTATATTCTCATTTACATAGTTTGCTAATATTTCCCAATTTCTTGATATTTTATAATTTCTCTTGAGACTTTCTCCTTGGTTAAAGGACTGCTTTGCTGGATTTTAAAGTATTTAGCGATTTTCCTGTTGTCCTCTTTCTTGACTTCTAGTTTAATTCTTTTAGGGTCAGAGAACAGTATAATTTCAGTTCTGTTCGATGTCTTGAGGTTTGCGCTTTGCCCCAGGATGCGGGCTACCTTGGTGCTTGATGAGCACTGGAGCATCCGGGGCTCGCTCACGCTGCGTGGGGATGGCCGCCTGTTGGCTGGCGCTGCTGCTGGGATCTTCCCGTCTTTGCAGACTGCGCGCAAGTCGCTTCTTACGGGAAGGTGCTGAGGTCCTCAGGCACCGCTGAGGTCCTCAGGCACGGCTGTCGGCTTGCACGCCTGTCTCCAGCTCTGTCTCTTTGCTTTGTGTGTTGTGAAGCTCTGTAGTTAGCTGCACACTCACTCAGGGCTGCTGCGTCTCCTTGAGGAATCGTCTGTTTTATTATTGCATAATGTTCCTCTTGACCTCTGGAAATTTTCTTAGCTCTGGAATCTTCTTTGCCTCATATGGGTATGCGCTGCACGTCCAGCTCTTTGTGACCCCATGGAGTACAGCCCTCCAGGCTCCTCCCTCCGCAGGATTCTCCAGGCAAGAACACTGCAGTGGGTAGCCTTTCCCTTCTCCAGAGGCTCTTCCCAGCCCAGGGATCGTGCCCAGGTCTCCCGCACTGGCCGGCAGGCTCTTCACCGCTGGTGCCACCCGGGAAGTCGAGGCCACTCTTTAATTCATGTTGACACCGCATACGTTTCTGTCCTGTTCCTTTTCGCCTCCATGTTTCATTTATTTGAAGAGAATATCTGATGTATCTGATGACAGATACTCAGGTCGCGTTTTTCAGTCTTTCTAACGAGCTGCCTTCTGCCTGAGGCGCTTAGATCGCTCACATTCAGGGTGACTTACGTCTGGACTTGAGCTACCAGTTTCTAACTTGCTTCTGCCCCCTGCATTCTGCACCCTCTGCTTCCCGGCGTCCTTGGGAGCTGTCTGAACTGTTTCCGGCTCCACTTTCACTCGCCTGCCGGGCTCGTGCTGCGGCTCTGACTAGGGTGCCAGCAGTGACTCTGGGGTCACTTGGAGCATGCTTTTCACGGTCCGCTCAGGATCGGTATTCTGCCTTTCTGAATGGGAAGCGGAGTCCTGCCTCCCGTCTGCTCCTCCGCTGCCTCTTCTTTAGGTTGTGCTTCCCCCGGTGCACTGGGCCCCCGTGAGGTGCTGCGTTTTGCTTCCATGCGGCGCTCTGTGAGGAGCTGCGGGAGCTGGGGTAGCCCAGGGGTCTGCCCAGGGGTCTGGGCCCTCGGCCTCTGGGGCTCTTCCTCCTGAACCGCTCCGCCCCCTGCCGCTTCCCGCTTCCCTTTCCTCCTGTCCCGCAGCAGTTCTTTTGAAGTAGCTCTACTGGGGAAGCTCTCTCCCTTTTGTTTGACTGAAACACGCCTGTGCTTTTACTTTCGTTCCTGAGGGACAGAATTCTGTGCTGACAGTGGTTTCCTTTCAGCACTTGAAGAGATTAAAAAGTGTATTAAGCAGAACTGTCAGCTTCTAATTTCAGACCTGCTGTGTCTGCAGATCTTTTATTCACTGGGTGTTCCAGTCCCTGAAAGGGCAGTGCTGAAGTCTCCGATCACACCTGCAGACCCGTGTGCTTCTCTCTCAGTCGCTGTTTTTACTTCATGTCTGTTGAAACTCCGTAGTTAGGTGCACAAGCTGGGACTGTCATGTTATGTCTCCTTGGGGAACTGGCTCTTTGCCAACAAAGGTCCGTACAGTCAAAGCTACGGTTTTCCCAGAAGTCATTTATGGGTGTGAGACTTGGACCACGAAGAAGACTGAGCACCAAAGAATTGATTCTTTTGAACTGAGAAGACTCTTGAGTTCCTTGAACAGCAAGGAGATCAAACCAGTCAATCCTAAAGGAAATCAGTTCTGAATATTCATTGGAAGGACTGATGCTGAAGCTGAAGCTCCAGTACTTTGGCCACCTGATGCGAACAACTGACCCACTGGAAAAGACTCTGATGTTGGGTAAGACTGGGCAGGAGGAGAAGGGGCCGACAGAGGGTGGGGCGGCTGGATGGCATCACTCACTCAGTGGACCTGAGTCTGAGCAACTCGGGGACGTAGCGAAGGGCACGGAGGCCTGGCGAGCTGCAGCCTGCGGGCCACAGAGTCAGGCACGACCGGAAACTGAACAGCAGCCTAAAGAATCTTACGCTGCTTCCTCCTTGTCCTCAACGTTCCTGATGAAGAAATCCGCTGTCATTCCAGCTCCTCTTCCCTGCAGGTGATGTGAGCGGCTGCATGGCATCACTCACTCAGTGGACCTGAGTCTGAGCAACTCGGGGACGTAGCGAAGGGCACGGAGGCCTGGCGAGCTGCAGCCTGCGGGCCACAGAGTCAGGCACGACCGGAAACTGAACAGCAGCCTAAAGAATCTTACGCTGCTTCCTCCTTGTCCTCAACGTTCCTGATGAAGAAATCCGCTGTCATTCCAGCTCCTCTTCCCTGCAGGTGATGTGCTGCTTCAGCAGCGTCCAGCATTCGGCATCTGGTCCCGTCACGTCACGGCAAGCTGGTGGGGAAACAGTGGAAACAGTGACAGACTTTATTTTCTTGGGCTCCAAAATCGCTGCAGATGGTGACTGCAGCCATGAAATTAAAAGACGCTTGCTCCTTGGAACAAAAGCTATGACCAACCTAGGCAGCATTTTAAAAAGCAGAGACATTACTTTGCCAACAAAAGTCCATATAATCAAAGCTATAGTTTCTTCAGTGGTCATGTACAGATGTGAGAGTTGGACCATAAAGAAAGCTGAGCACCGAAGAACTGACACTTTTGAACTATGGTGTTGGACAGAACTCTTGAGAGTCTCTTGGACTGCAAGAAGATCCAACCAGTCTATCCTAAAGAATATCAACCCTGAATATTCATTAGAAGGACTGATGTGGAAGCTGAAACTCCAATACTTTGGCCACCTGATGCGAAGAACTGACTCATTTGAGAAAACCCTGATGCTGGGAAAGATTGAAGGCAGGAGGAGAAGGGGACAACAGAGGATGAGACGGTTGGATGGCATCACTGACTTGATGGACATGAGTTTGAGTAAACTCTGGGAGCTGGTGATGGACAGGGAGCCTTGGCGTGCTGCAGTCCATGGGTTCACAAAGAGTTCGACATGACTGAGTGACAGAACTGAGCTGAACTTGCTAAGATCATTCAAAATTAACAATATAAAATTACTATAGGGCCTTAGAAGAGCCTATGCAATAAGGGACCGGGAACTGTAAACTTCACTGGCTGCATTATAAATCTGTTTTGTTAGGCTTTGAATATCTCAAATGCTTGCTGCTAAGCTGCTAAGTCACATTAGTTGTGTCCAACTCTGTGCAACCCCATAGATGGCAGCCCACCAAGCTCCTCCATCCCTGGGATTCTCCAAGCAAGAACACCGGAGTGGGTTGCCATTTCCTTCTTCAATGCATGAAAGTGAAAAGTGAAAGAGAAGTCGCTCAGTCGTGCCCGACTCCCAGCGACCCCATGGATTGCAGCCCACAAGGCTCCTCCATCCATGGGATTTTCCAGGCAAAAGCACTGGAGTGGGGTGCCATTGCCTTCTCCGTCAAATGCTTGGCTCTACCCCAAAACTACTAAGCCAGCTTTGGGGTGTGTGGTCACCAGCCTCATGTGTTGCTTTAAACATTTTCTGACTGGTTCTGATGCACATGTAGGAACAAGAACCTTAGATGTGTAGCAAGCAGGACCCACCCCACTTGGAATATGGCACCTAGGAATACAGTCCTCTCAATGCAGGCTTCCAACTAAAACAAATGTAGGTGTGTGCGTGTGTGTGTGTAAGACCTAAACACACTCAGACACACACACACTGGCTGTGCAGAGACTGGCAGAGACACAATCTCTTGGGCCAGAATCTTAGCGGTCTCAAAGGTTGGCAGTCCTGGGCAGATAAGGCTCTGGGGGCCAGTCCCAGCCAGAGGGCCTGGGAGCCCACCCTTCTAGGGAACTGGCAGTAGGGGCACCCAGCCCTGTCTTCCATGTACAATCAGAAAAGCAGAGCCTACAGCCTGCCGGAGGAGAGCCCAGGTCAACTCAGCACCTAAACCTGTAATTAGAAACTGGTAAATTAACAATTTTGCCTCCAACTAATTTTATGACTTCAGGTAAATCAGTGTATTACCCTGAACCTCAGTTTCCCTAAATGTGAATTGTGAATAATAAAAATATTTTGCCTCTGGCTTTGTTCCAGGATAAAATAAAATTACAGACCTGAGGATCTAAAAATCACTATTTGGATGCAAACAAGGGAAGATTATAAATGATGCTTTTTTCAACTATTGCCTGGAATTTTTATAGTCTTGAAGTGAAAAAGGTCTTTCTTAGCATACCAACTGAGAATTCACAAACAAAAAGACGACAGATCTGTTGACAGCGACAGATCTTGTTGAAAGAGAAAGGATAAAAAAGGGAAGCTATTCACTGTTTTCCACTTAAATGGCATGGTAGCCAACCTCAGGGGTGGCCGCCTGCAGACCCCAGTCCCACACCGGAAGGGCTGGCCGAGGGAACGGGGAGACACCGGAAGCGATACAGTGAGACTTCCAAGGCGAATCCTCCCTGTGCCCAGGAAACACCCGGGGGACTCGGCGTCCAGGCAATAGCAGCTGCCCAAGCCTGAGGTCTGAGCCCCGCCGCAGAGCCCCAGAGGCCTCCCGCTGGGGATGCCCAGTGCAGCGGCCAGGGCACCCCCGCCGCCAGGCAGAGGCCAGGCTGGGCAGCCCGTGGGGGCGGGTCCAGCCTGGAGGGCTGGGACCCTTGGAACGAGATCCCTCCTCATGGGACAGTCCCAGCCAGAGGGCCTGGGAGCCCACCCTTCTAGGGAACTGGCAGTAGGGGCACCCAGCCCTGTCTTCCATGTACAATCAGAAAAGCAGAGCCTACAGCCTGCCGGAGGAGAGCCCAGGTCAACTCAGCACCTAAACCTGTAATTAGAAACTGGTAGATTAACAATTTTGCCTCCAACTAATTTTATGACTTCAGGTAAATCAGTGTATTACCCTGAACCTCAGTTTCCCTAAATGTGAATTGTGAATAATAAAAATATTTTGCCTCTGGCTTTGTTCCAGGATAAAATAAAATTACAGACCTGAGGATCTAAAAATCACTATTTGGATGCAAACAAGGGAAGATTATAAATGATGCTTTTCTCAACTATTGCCTGGAATTTTTATAGTCTTGAAGTGAAAAAGGTCTTTCTTAGCATACCAACTGAGAATTCACAAACAAAAAGACGACAGATCTGTTGACAGCGACAGATCTTGTTGAAAGAGAAAGGATAAAAAAGGGAAGCTATTCACTGTTTTCCACTTAAATGGCATGGTAGCCAACCTCAGGGGTGGCCGCCTGCAGACCCCAGTCCCACACCGGAAGGGCTGGCCGAGGGAACGGGGAGACACCGGAAGCGATACAGTGAGACTTCCAAGGCGAATTCTCCCTGTGCCCAGGAAACACCCGGGGGACTCGGCATCCAGGCAATAGCAGCTGCCCAAGCCTGAGGTCTGAGCCCCGCCGCAGAGCCCCAGAGGCCTCCCGCTGGGGATGCCCAGTGCAGCGGCCAGGGCACCCCCGCCGCCGGGCAGAGGCCAGGCTGGGCAGCCCGTGGGGGCGGGTCCAGCCTGGAGGGCTGGGACCCTTGGAACGAGATCCCTCCTCATGGGCCATGCTGAGGCCTCAGGTCCCAGGGTCCGCCTCCCAACTGCTGTTCAGAGAAAGCGATGGCAGACCCGCTGGGGCTCCGGCCTGCCCCCTCACCTGTGTGAGTGGGGGTCTCTCCATCCCTGCCCGCCTGCTTCCAGCTTCACACCGAGCCCAGGCCCCTGCCACCCCAGGTCAGACTCGACGAGGCTGGACGAGGCTCCTCCACCCCTGGAGGCGATACGAGGTGGACGCTCTGTCTTCACACCAGGGCAGGAGCCCAAGGATCCAGAGACTGAGAGAGGGCAAGCCTCAGCGGGAGAGAAGGCAGTGCCCTCAGTGAGGTTGGGGGGTGGACAGCGGCAGGGGCCAGGGGAGGCGCCTGGGGGTGGGGTGCAGGGGCCACTGCCCTAGGGGAGCTGGGCCCCCTTTCCTCCAGAGGCTTGAGGTCAGACCTCAGCCCCTGACCCACACGCCTGAGTGCCGCAGGTCTCCGTGCTGGACCTGGAGGTAAATGGACCAGAGAGCCTGCCTCCGTCTCCCCATCATCCTTGCAAACCCGTCTCCCCTTTCAAGCTTCCATGGAGGACCCCGCTCCAAACCCATAAAGCCTTCTCTGGCAGGAGCCACGCGACCCCCAGTCCCACCTCTGTCTGTCTTGGCAGGCTCCCGGCTGGCTGTGCTTTGCCTCTGGAGGCCAGGGGCTCTGACCCTTCACACCTGCTTGGGCCTGGCTGAGTGTCCACCAGCACAGCCCCCCCATCGGGCTGCAGACTCCACGAGGGCTGAGCGCTCATCTGCCTCTGTGGTTTATCTCTGACTCTGGGCAGGACACTTGACAAACGAGGCTCTGGACACACTCCTGAGTGAGCTGACCTGCCCGCTCATCTGGGCCCATGACCCACTGAACTCTCCCTCCCCGAGCTCTGGACTGCCGGGGTCCAGCTCCGGTGGATCCAGGATAATTTGAAGGTGATGGAGTAGGCATCCTAGGAAAAAACTTAATTACTGATATATAGAGAGATTAGAAACGAATAGTGTAGTATGAAATATCAGTGGAGAATAAGAGGCTGAAAAACTTGGTTTACGTGGAATACCAATCACCACCTACGTAGGCCACAGGCGTCTTTCCATTCTCCCAAAGGAGAGGAGGCACTGAGGCCTCGCTGGTCTGATCTCAGAAGCCCAGGCAGAACTAGCAGGCTTGGTGAGTACCCACATTTCAGATGGGAATTCAGCCAGGAAAACAGGGAGCAAAAAGGAAATGACACGGGGGAATCAGTCTTTCCAGAAACTGATCCGATTTCTTTATTTTTCAGGTTTGTTTATATACCTTTTGTTACACATAGGGATGAATACAGAGTCACACAGGGGTCAGCAGACCTGACCCTTGCCATAGTCAGGTGCTTCATATAAAATTATACAAAGGTCTTATGGGTTTTGTATCATCTTCTGGCCATGGGGTCTGCTGACATTTTCTGATACCGGTCAGTTAACTAGAAAACTTAATTTTTCCAGGGGTAATTTTTTCTTAAATCAGGCGCCACCCCCCAAATAAAGTTGAATTCCTATAGGGTGAGGTTGTAGTGAGTTACAACTAAGAAAGGAATTTACTTAACCTAAGGTTAACATGATTAATCTTAAAGGTTAATACTTATTTCTCCTATATGTTAGCTATATTCATTATAAGGGCAGAGAATATGGAGATTTAGCAGCAAACATTAGCCCAACAAATGAAAACCTTTCATCAATGTTCCCTTTAAGATCTACTTAGTCTTAAGATAGTGAAAAAGTTACATTTTTGCATAGCAAGGACACAGTGATTTATAACAAAGTACAGTGATCTATAACAAAAGAGAAAGTTCATTAACTCAAAAAGTCTAGTATTTGCTAACATCAAAAACTACTATATTTCCTTTTCTATACTCCAAATACATTGATTAATATATTCCCAGGTGCCTAAGGATGTGGAGGCCAGGCGGCAATCATTGACTCAACAATGAGAAAAGCCCTATGCTAATACTCCAAACTCTCTGTGCTGTTTATGGTTGAGAGGTTGTCACACAAGCTAGTCTGTCAGCAGAGAGGTTTGACCTGAGACACCCTTGTCACACCTAGGGCAGGGAATTAGCAGTAATTATTGGCATGACAAATGAAAAAACCCTTCACAATATAATTTCTGATCAACCCACTATACTATACAAATAATTTTCTAACTTCTGAAAAGAGTCTGTATTTAGAAAGTTTAAAGCATCTCGTGCCTCTCGTGGTTGGGAGGTTGTAAATAATCACATGTGGCCGGATGAACCTGATCAGGGAGGCTAGAGGACCTTCAGAGGAGTTTTTAAGTTGAAACACTCTTGTTACGCCCAGGAATTTTTATTAACTGGAGCTGCAAGTTAACTCTTTCTCCGAGAGAAATGGTTATGGGGGAGAGCCCTCTGTAAAGTCAGAGGTGTAGGTGAGAGCATAAAACAGACTCTGGTTTTGGGATTGGATGCTCGGGAACAGGGGGTTTCCTGAGGCATGATCACGCCTTTCAATATGCCAAGCCTCCTTCCTCATGACCTGCCCGCTCGTCTGTGCCCATGACCCGCTGCACTCTCCCTGGGGAAGCGAGGCGGTGTGCTCCGAGCTGCATCAAGGTGCCTCCCCAACCCGGACACCCAGGCACAGTCCCTGATGAAGCACCCAGCCACCTAGGAGTCTGAAGCACAGAGCCAGGGCTCCCTGACCTGCTGTCAGAATCTAACTGTAGTGAGATTGAGGGGGACACGTGTGCCCCCGACTGCTGCGCCGTCTGCAGGGCTCACCCAGCATGCATCGGGGAGGGTGTCAATTTCCTCCCTACACAAGCTCAGTGTTCACACAAGCTCAGTGCTCACTGACTCAGGGGAGGGGCTCCGGGACCCTGCTCCAGGCAGGACGCTGACAGCTCCCTGCAGAGCCAAGTCCACATGCTTCTGGGTTCTGGGCTGGAAAGACTAAAGTCACAGTTGAAACGAGTCGCTCGTGGCTTAGAACCGGCAGAAAGGCCACAGTCTCTCCCCTGGCTGCAGCCTCGGCTCCAGCTCTGTGCCCCATGACCGTGTGTCTCAGGGGAGCCAGCCTGGCGTCCTAGGCCATTGCTCTGACGAACAGTCCTGCCCGACGGCCGCTGTTGTGCCTGAAATTCCTCCCAACCCGAGTCTGCTGGTCCCGGGTGAGGGGCCTTGGACCACACGTCCTCAAGTGTCCAGCAGAGGCTCTAAGCCGGTGCTCCCACCTGAGTCGTGTTTTAGCACCAGCTCCGTGTTTTTCATTCTCCTGAGATTTTTTGGACTCTTTACTAGTTTTGTCAAATAATATTGCTAATGGCCAGGACCATGGGTGAGAAATCATGAGATAACAGGATAATAAATCCTCCAGGGGGAGAGGGAGGTTCAGGAAGACAAAGGACACCCCCAGGGCACGCTCACCCCAGGACCCTTGATTCTGGAAGGCGGCTCTTGCTCCCTGTGACCTGACCGAACCGCCTTTGAGGACAATAGGAAACTAGCAGGCCATAAAAACGCACAAGTTCAGCCCCAGCCCTTCCTGCTCCTAAAAATACAGCCATTCCTGCAGCGGCTATTTTGGACAACAAACTGCTTCCTCAACATGAAAAGGCCCCGTGGCCATAAACAGGATTTCAGACCCAGACTCCGTCAGACAGGGGTCAGGGCCCAAGTCCACTCCAACCCCTGGGAGCCGTGGTTTTCCGGGGCCGGGGCGGGGGAGGAGCGGTACCTCTGTTTTTCTTAGTTTTATTTTGTTTTTAAATATAAACTAACTCAGAAAAGGTGGGGCTTGGAAAAGGATGTGGAGCGGGGTGAGGATGACTTGGCAAGACTCTAGGATCGAGCGCCTGTCTGGACGCGCAGCCGCTCCATCAGCAAACACTGTCTGCCTTGCTCTCGGAAGCTGGCCTGGTCTCTTCGATCTAGAAACCCTCGGACTTCGACACAGGGGCTCAGGATCCCAAGCGGGTCGACATGACAGTGCTCTTCCCAGGGGATTTCCCAAGACCTTCCTGTTTCTCCACAGATGTGACCCCTGACAAGAGGCTTGGCTGAGCAAAGGTCAGGCCTGTTTCTCTTCACGGTGACGTCCCTCTTTTGATGTTGCTCCAGGGATGCTGGATCCTGGCGGGCCTTCTCCTGGCTCCTGAGAGAGGCAGACATCGAGGGACAGTGGGTCCATCCACAAGCAGCCCAGGCCATCCACTCGGGTGCAGGCTGAGGCCGGGGGTCACCCTCACTTCCCAGCATCCCGGTGGGTGCTGCCCCCTTAAAAGCTGGCTTCACTGTTCCGTCTCTCTCTTGCCATCGGTACAGCACAGTGGTGACCTTGGCCCCTAGACCTCCCTGTGCACGCGGAGGCTGCAGCCGCCTCCCCACCGAGCGGGTCTGCTCTCCTGCGCAGACCCCGGCCCCCTTCCGTCTCCAAAACAAGTCCCGGCCTCCCCTCACGAGCCCTGCCCTCTGTTCCTCCAGGAAGCCTGGGCACACCTGTTCTGTTCCAAGAACTCCTCTGGGTCCGCCTGCTTATGACCAACCCTGGGGGTCGAGCTCTGTCTGCTTAGAGAAATGTGAGATCCTGAGGCTGCAGCTCTCCAGCAGTTTAGAATGAGTTCATCAATTTTCACTTTGCTGTGCTTAGCTAAGGCAGTAACCCACCCCCAAAGAGAAAGGTAACGTAGGAGGATGTCCATCAGAACTATAATAGTAGAGGCCCTTTAAAAAGACAAAAAAACCCTAAATGTCACACAGGAGTTTGGCAATGCCAATTATCATTATCAAAATATTAGGAATCAAAACTGGATTTTCCAGAGACAAAAACAAACAGGTAGGCCAACCTAAAGACCTGAAATGAGATGGTATTGCCCTATACACTAGCTTGGCCAGGCGAGCGAGATTCACACCACAGGTGGGAGCAATCGTTAACTGGGTGTGATAACAAGGATGCGTCTCCGTGACTTTCTTCCCCAGAACTCATGAGCCCAGTGTAACCATGAGGAAAACATCAGATACTTACATTCTACAAACCCCCGCAAGCAGAACTCCTCAGAACCATCCAAGTCATTAAAAAAAGACAGAGGAGCTGCCCCAGCTCAGAGGAGCTGAGGGAACCGTGACGGTGCACCACGGCCCCGGGTGAGATCGGGGAAGGAAAAGGGTGAAATGCCAGTCGAGTCAGGAGTGGAGTTCGTGTGCCAGGCAGCTTCCTTCGAGGTGAGGAATGCATCCTGGTCATCGTCTAAGACGTGAGCAAAGGAAGCTGAGGGGCGGGTGTAGGAAACCTTAGACTGTCTTTGCAGCTGCTCTGTAAATCTAAAATTATTCCAAATGACTACTATTTTAATGGTGTTGGCCTTATCAAGAGCAATACTAGATACCTAACATAATACCTAAAAGTTATGTGAACTTTTTGGTGGAAAAAGTTATTTTCACCAAGAACTTCATGCCAAGCTGTGGTTTTTCCAGTAGTCATGTGAGATCTGGACTATAAAGAAGGCTGAGCACCAAAGCATTGACGCTTTCGAACTGTGGTGTTGGAGAAGACGCTTGAGAGTTCCTTGAACAACAAGGAAACCAAACCAGTCCATCCTAAAGGAAATCAGCTCTGAATATTCATTGGAAAGACTGATGCTGAAGCTGAAGCTCCAATACTTTGGCCACCAGATGGGAAGAACTGGCTCAATGAAAAAGACCCTGGATCTGGGAAAGGTTGAAGGTAGGAGAAGAAAGGGACGACAGAAGATGAGATGGTTGGATGGCATCACTGACTCAATGAACATGAATTTGAACAAACTCCTGGAGAAAGAAATGGCAAGCCACTCCAATATTCTTGCCTGGGAAACCCCATGGACAGGAGCCTGGTGGGCTACAGCCCATAGGGTCACGAAGAACCGGACACAGCAAAAACGGCTGAGCACGACAGAGCATGGGCGTATCCTGCCAAAGAGAACGATTTCATAAGTTGATTTTAAAGTAGTGGCCATCGTTGCTCATTTTTTATTTAAGGTGCATTTCACATAGTAGAAAAAAAATACCGAGTCCCTGACCGTAACCCCGGCTGCCCAAGCAGCCCCTTCTTCTGCATCCAGACCGCTGCCCCACCCCGCCCCCCCTGCAGCCCAGGGACGCGCCTTCCCCACAGGACGGGTCCCAGTGGGCATTCCCAGCAGGGCCTGTCGCTGCTACAGCCGTACTCCCTGTTCCCGAACAAGCTCAGCATCCTGAGAACACAGGGCCTCCTGTCTGCGTGCTGAGGATGGCCGCACAGGACAAGCCTTGTGTTCGGCCTGCCTTTCCCTTCAGCCCCTGTGGCCGCCCTGGCTCGTCTCTTCTGCACAGCCCTGGCCGGAGCGGCCCCCTGCCTCTCCACCCTGCCTTCCCCCGGCCCTGTTTCGAGCCAGCTCTCTTCCGTCATCAGCCCTTGGCTCTCCTGGGCAGTCCTCAGGCCTGACCCTTGTCCCGACACCTGCAATTGGGTCTCGGCCCCCGGCCACATGGCCTCAGCTCTGGGCCCCTGCCCTCTGTCCTCCTCCCCAGACCGTCTCCCTTCACCCTCAGCACCCCAACCCCACATCTCTTCCAGAGGATCCCACATTTCACATACAGCTCAGGCCCTTCCCACCCAGACCAGACCCTCCCGGGCACCTGTGTGTTCACACCGAGCTCTCCACCCACTCCTCCCAGCCCCCTTCCGCAGGGCGCTGACAACAGCTCCCATCTGCATTGCCCACATCGTCCCAACCCCGCACCCGCCCCGGCCTCCAGGACATGCTCACTTGTCCACTGTCTGTCTTCCCTCTGGGGTGCCAGCCCCGGGTGGATTCAAAACATTTTAGATTCATTCACGGTGTGTCCCCAGAGCTGAGGAGTAACGCTGGGCGAGAACACTCAAGGAGAGCCCATGAGCACCCAGGGAGGGCCCGTGAGCACCCAGCCTGGGTCCTGTGAGTACCCAGGGAGGGCCCGTGGGCACCCAGGGAAGGCCCATAAGTACCCAGCAAGGGCCAAATGAGCACCCAACCAGGGCCTAGTGAACACCCAGCCAGGGCCCATAAGAACCTAGCCAGGGCCCATGAGCACCCAGCCAGGGCCCATAAGCACCCAGCCAGGGCCCATAAGCACCCAGGGAGGGCCCATCAGCACCCATGTGGCAGGGGCGGGAGGGGAAAGAAAAGCCTTCTTTTTTCTCAGAAGTGTTTGAGGTCCCATGACCCCCTGCCTTGTTTTTGTAGGTCCTCTCATCTGTTTATTTTCATTTTTCTTAGAATCCACGTCGCTGTCCTCTTGACAAAGAGTTTCTAGGTACATTTTTCTCTGCGTTTTTGCAGTTACTGTACGCTGAGAATGCACATGAGAACACACGGGTTTCCTCAGGAAGGAGGGAGGGACAGTGTCAGAGCAGCGGGCCCCGTTTTCCTGTTAAAGGCCTGCCTTGCCTCTTCTGCCTCGGTGGTTTGGTCAGCCCGCCCCATGCTGACTGCAAGGGGAAGCCGTCGCAGAGACGTGGAGCCCGTCTGCCTTCCATTTTAGAAAGCAAAGCCAGATGCAGCTGCACGTGGCAGGCTCACGATGTAGCGGGGGGCTTCGCTGCTCATCCACCGAAGCCTCGGGGTGGGGAGTCCGCCGCCATCCCCAAGCTGCAGCAGCCGCAACAGCAGCAGAGGTGCCTCCTGGGGCCGTATCCATGCTAGTCAGCCCAGGCTGTGGGGCGGGTGTGCTGTTCTTTCAGAGCAAAACAAACAGCGGGGCTCATGAGAAGACCTAGAAGTCAAGTGTGCTGTTTAGGAAACAAACTGTGGACAGGGCAGCTCTCTGAGAACCACAGCCCCTCAGCGCCCTGCCGAGGCCGAAGGGGCCCTGCGGCCTGGGCCCAGCCGGGCGGGGGGCCCCCTGCAGGTTGAGTGTGCAGGGTGGCTCCAGACTCCCAAGCTCCCAGCAGGAAGACAGCTCCCTGACAGATGCAGCCTGGTGGGTCAGTTGTGGGCACTAGAGGCATCTGGGTTTAACTCAGGGAGCGTGCAGTCAAGGCCACTCTCCTGGGACGGGGAGAGGGCCCTGGTCACCGGGAACACCTCAGCGGGAGCTGCTGGGATCTGGCGCAGAGCCCAGGTCCGCCAATCCAGCCCCCGCCAGGCGGACTCTCTTCTGCAAATTCATACCCAATTGAGACCAAGCTTCTTAAAACTTCCTGCCCAGATATTCCCAAGTGCCTCAGTGTAAGTCGGAATGTCTGGGTGTTCTTTAAACGTTAGCATCTTCTTCTGAGCATCAGGGTGCAGCTGAGACGCAGTGGGATTGTGTCCAGCTGCTCAGCTGCAGGAGGCCTTCCCTGGGCTTGTGTGAGAGGGAGGGCCAGGCCAGCAGCTGTTGGACAAGAAGAAAGAGCTGCAATAAATACACTCAGATTCCAGAATGTTCCGTGACATCATCTGCACAATCCCTGGTGTGCAGTGAAGCCAGCCAGCTCAGCTTGACCAGGGTCAGTGGGTGGGACAGTGGCAGCAAGCCCTCCTGCTGAGAGGAGGGACTCAGGTGACACCCCCAACCGGGATTCGCGACGGAGCTGGAAGGCAGGGCTCGCGTGGAGGTGGGGGACTGGTGGGCCCCGAGGGCACCTCGCAGAAGCGGACACCCTTTCCTGGGGTGCTGGTCGCTGGACTCTGCTGCCATGTTCGGAAATGCTGTGGGCAAAGCACAGGCAGGTGAAGAGGGAGACGGACGGACAGAAGAACCCAGGTGGCACAGCGCTCCTCGGCGGGCCCAGCCTCGGAGTCAGAAATGGACAGCTTGCCAAAATGCACCTCATATCTGCCACTTGACTGTTTCTGATCACACTTGAATTGTGAAATTAGAAATGCCTGGATTCTTTTTTTGTTGAAGTATAGTTTAAAAGCTGGCTTAAAACTTAACATTTAAAAAACTAAGATCATGGCATCTGGTCCCATCACTTCATGGCAAATAGATGGGGAAACAATGGAAACTTGACAGACTTGACTTTCTTGGGCTCCAAAATCACTTCAGATGGTGAGTAAAGCCATTAAATTAGAAGACGCTTCTTGGAACAAAAGCTATGACCAACTGAGACAGCATATTAAAAAGCAGAGACATTACTTTGCTGACAAAGGTCCATCTTGTCGAAGCTATGGTTTTCCCAGTCATCGTGTATGAATGTGAGAGTTGGACGACAGAGAAGGCTGAGCATCGAAGAAGTGATGCTTTTGAACTGTGGTGTTGGAGAAGACTCGAGAGTCCCTTGCACTGCAAGGAGATCCAGCCAGTCAATTCTAAAGGAGATCAGTCCTGGGTGTTCATTGGAAGGACTGATGTTGAAGCTGAAAGCTCCCGTACTTTGGCCACCTGATGCAAAGAGCTCACTCATTTGAAAAGACCCTGATGCTGGGAAAGATTGCAGGCAGGAGGAGAAGGGGACGACAGAGGATGAGATGGTTGGATGGCATCTCCAACTCGATGGACATGAGTTTGAACAAGCTCCAGGAGTTGGTGATGGACAGGGAGGCCTGGCTTGCTGTAGTCCATGGGGTTATAGAGAGTTGGACACGACTGAGTGACTGAACTGAACTGAGCAGTTTAGGTGGGTTCCCTTCTCGCCACAGGAGAAGGCAATGGCATCCCACTCCAGTACTCTCACCTGGAAAATCCCATGGGTGGGGGAGCTTGGTGGGCTGCAGTCCACGATGTTGCTAAGAGTTGGACATGACAGCAACCTCACTTTCACTTTTCACTTTCTTGCTTTGGAGAAGGAAATGGCAACCCACTTCACTGTTCTTGCCTGGAGAATCCCAGGGACGGAGGAGCCTGGTGGGCTGCCGTCTCTGGAGTCGCACAGAGTTGGACACGACTGAAGCAACTCAGCAGCAGCAGCAGCTTCCCTCCACATCATCCCCAGCTTCTGTTGTCTGTGGCCCTTTGATGATGGCCATCCCAGCAGGTGTGAGGTGATATCTCATTGTGTAATTTTTTGTTTGTTTTTTGTTGCGTTTCCCTGATGAGTAGTACCTGTTGGCCATCTGTTTGTCTTCTTTGGGAAAATGTCTATTCAGGTCTTCTGCCCGTTTTTTAATAGGGTTGTTTGTTTTTTTATATTGAGTTGTTGTATAAGCTATTTATATAATTTGCATATGATTCCTATTTGACTGTATCATATGAAAATATTTTTTTCCCATTCAGTATGTTGTCTTTTCATTTGTGAGTGGTTTTCTTTGTTGTACCAAAGATTTTAAGTCTAATTAGGTCCCATCTGTCTATTTTTGCTTTTGTTTTCTTTGCTTTTCAGGTTTTTTTTTTTTTTAAGGAGACAAATATTTGTATGAAGTGAAGTGAAAGTTGCTCAGTCGTGTCTGACTCTTCGTAACTTCATGAGCATCCATGGAATTTTCCAGGCCAGAATCCCATGGACGGAGGAGCCTGGTGGGCTGCAGTCCATGGGGTTGCTAAGAGTTGGACATGATCAAACGACTTCACTTTCACTTTTCCTTTCATGCATTGGAGAAGGAAATGGCAATCCACTCCAGTGTTCTTGCCTGGAGAATCCCAGGGACGGGGGAGCCTTGTGGGCGGCCATGAGTAGCCTTTCCCTTCTCCAGGGGATTGTCCCGAACCAGGGATCAAACCCGTGTCTCCAGCATTGCAGGTGGGTACTTTACCAGCTGAGCTACAAGGGAATCACATATTTTTGTATATTTTTCTTAAAAATATATGAGTGGTAAATTCCCCTGAGGAAGAGGGGACTGTGAATATAGGAAGCGGATAAATAATCCAGCCTCGCCGTGGACGTGGGGAGCCTGGCAGCCTCCTGAAAGGTGGAAGTATGCAGGACTCATGGGGGCCCAGGAGAGAGCTATGTCGGCCTTTGCTGATTGAGTTTGGGAGCTGGGAGCCCACGCACTTGAGGACTGGCCCAGAGACCAAGGCACCCAGCCCAGTGGCGGCACAGACAAGCCAGCGCTTCCTGGGCCACGCCTGGCACTTAGCCACCTTAAGGAGGAGTACAGACAGGCATCTGCAGAGGGACGCGCAGTTCCGTCTGTCTTGGTGTCTGCGGCTCTTTCTCATGGAGTCGGAAGGATGCGGGCCTGCCTCCCCTCCTGGCCCTGTGACCCTGAGGCTCCGTCAGCGCCTCTGGCTGGAAGGGCCAGCAAAGCGGCCGCCCCCCCACCAGCCCTGACCCTCAGCTCAGCTGAAACAGAAGTCGGCTTCACTCTGCTCACCAGGGAAATCTGGGTATCTTCCTCTCTGAGGTGAGAATGGGGGCTTCTCTCACTTATCTGAATTATGTACACGAAATCTTTAAAAGCTCGGTTGGTCTCGAGCACTGGGCAAGGCTAAGAGCAGAAGAAGCCCCTCGAGGCCAAGACCCCTCCCTTAGGAAACACGCTATGCGGACGCATCGCTGCGGCCCTGGGAGCCTGCGTTCAGCCTGTGTCTGCCCTCTGGGGCTACGATGGGCCTGAGGGGATGTGTTCGGCTGGTTCCCCTGGCCAGACCTCGGGCGGACTGGCTGAAAGAGGCCTGGCTGGAGTATGGGTGTAGAACGGGTCCGGGCCGGCAGCAAGGCAGCCGCGCGTTCCCTGAAAGCTGTGCTTTACAGCGTCAGGCCCAAGGGGTGCCCTCTTTACAAAGCCCCTCCTCCTTCCAAGGCTGGCAGGCCGTCTGGGCTTGGGCAGAGCTCGTCCACTCAGTGGGCGCCCCTGGCATCTCTCCCTTGCAGGTCCAGTGTGGCCAGCTCCTCCGTCCTTCTGGACAATGCGGTTGGTAGTCTGAGGGTGCCTGGGGAGCCTGGGCCAGCCCTGGAGGGGATCACAGGCCCCCAGTGAAAGGGTCAGAAGGCAGAGTGGGGCTCCAGGCACCCCCCGCCAGGGTGCAGGCATTCCCACAGATTTCCACCCACCTGTGCACCAGGCCCCACACACGCTCAGAGAGGCAGATCACTTCTGCAGGACCAGACTCAGGCAGCTGCTCCGCACACTGCCCCGAGCCCGTCTGCGGCCCCTCCCCTGAGCCTGGAGCCCGGCCGCCCGCCACCTCCTCCTCTGCCCTGCCCGGAGAGCTCCGACCTTGGCGGACTGCACTCTGGCTGGCCCAGCCGGCACTGGGCACGGACCCACGGGCGACTTGCTCCTGCTGCGTCTCTCTGTGGCCTGCTGCACCATTAGGGAAAGAGGGGCTCAGCCCGAGGGCAGGATCCCTGAGGAGCCCTAATTACCCAGGATGAGTCAGCAGCTCTGCTCAGCGGGACACGGGCGGCGCCTGGCCACGGCCCAGGCTCAGGGCTCCAGCAGGAGCTGCCTCTGACCCAGGAGGCCCAGAGACCCCTTCCGTCCATCTTACCTGAGTCCTCGGGAGCTGGAGGGCAGAGGGAAGTGGGCTGAGAGACTTTCGAAAGAGGCTCGTGTTCCCGTCCCCTAAAGTCAGGCCTCCAGGTGACTTCCACTGCGACCTTGAATCCCCTGGGATTGCCTGCCCTCAGGACAGCTCCCCGCTTTCCTGCCCTAGGGTCCTCCGTGGGTGGGGGTCTTACAACCAAAACCAGAAAGAAGAAGGTCGGGGGCACTGCCCAGGTGTGACCCACAGGCGTGGCAGCATACTGCCAGAGGCCGCTCATGCCCTCCGTAGCTCAAGGGTAGCGGAGGAGGGGCCAGTCCACACCCCCAAGTCCTGGGGCCCCATGCTCCCTCTCTCCCCTGCACCCGCTTTCCTGGATCAGAGAGGGTGCTGTGATCAACTCCCACCCCTGTCCCTTTGAGGCCCCACCAGCAGAAAACTCAGGTTCCATCCCTGGGTCGGAAAGATCCCCTGGAGAAGAAAATGGCTGCCCACTCCAATACTCTTGCCTGGAGAATCCCATGGACAGAGGAGCTTGGTGGGCTACAGTCCATAGGGTCACAAAGAGATGGGCACAACCTAGCTTCTAAATAACAACAAATCCCCCTTGTCACCCCAAAAGCCCGAGTCCGGGCACCTGAACCGCTAAAGGCTCTGGCCGTGAGGGACGCGCTGCCGTCCGTCTGTCTGGCCTCAGCTTGCCCTCCTCCCCATCGTCGGCCCTGGGCAGGCAGACTTGCCCCGCCTCCGCTGGCCCTGTGGCCTTGCGAGCAGGCCAGGCTCGAAGGAGGTGATGCTGCCCAAGCCTCCTAAGGGCCGGGGCTTGGTGCCCCACGTATGTTCTGGAACGCAGCCCACCTGAGCCTGCGAGACCGAGGGTGGGTCCCGTGAAAGTGCGAGAGCCCCAGGCTCCCCCTTGTGCCTGCCGTGTCCTCTGGGACCTCCGAGCCCGGGGCATCTCTCCGCTAGGGAAGCAGGCCTTCTCCCCAGCGCTCAGAGCCGACGAGCTCGAGGCCCGCCTCCCTCCCAGCCCGGCAGGGAGCCCGGCTCGAGCCCCTGCAAGTGTGGACCGCTAGGCCCCGCACACCTTGGTGGGGGCACCACACCTCTTCCAGTTCACGTCCAATCCTGGGAATTAAGGAAACTGAACCGGCCAGTTGTTCGTGTAAGTCTCTCCATCACAGATGTCTTCACTTACTCATGCAAGGTCGTGAGGAGAGCAGTGAAGGGGCTTCTCTCTCCCTCTGGGGGTGGGGGGACGGCGACAGGAGAGGTGTCCCCACAGAACCCGGGCTGTGAGCCTGAGTCAGAGGCCCAGGCAGGGTCCCCCAGCCCTGTCTCCGTGTCCTGCCAGGACTTTCCAAAGACGCCAGCTCCCCTCCAGAGGAGGCCTGCTGGCCCCAAGGGCCAGCTGACGTCACGTTCCTTCTACAAATAGGCGTGAGGATGCCGGAACCCGGGGCGCTGTGAAAACGGGGTGTCCTTCCTGTCGGCTTGACTCCTGCAGTCAGCATGCCTCATCCTTCCGACCTTCCCAAACCAGACCCCACGGCTGGGCTTCTGCCTCCAGAGACAAGCTGTGGGTCCAGCAGGGAGGAGGGGCACGCTCAGTTCTGCGGCTGGACACAGGGCCTGCTGAGGCTGGGCCTGGCGGCCACGTGGGCACCTGTTTCCAGAATGGAAGGGCTTATGGCCACAAGTGCTGTGTTCAGACGGCTGATTTAGCAGGTGAGGGGCTGGCTGGCAAGCGTACGAAAATACGGGGTCCATTTCTAATCAAGATAAAGGACCGAGGATACTATGCTGGCCATTCAGTGTGTAAAAGCCTATTCAGGGAAGTAAGTATGGGCTTCAGATGGAATCTTAAAGAATGAGAAATCAGCTTCAACCCAGGATGAAGCTAGGGCCAATTACCTCCCACCTTCTGAGGACCTGAGTGTTTGTTTCAGAAGAAAAATCTT
Source organism: Madoqua kirkii (assembly GCA_006408675.1). NCBI lineage: Eukaryota > Metazoa > Chordata > Mammalia > Artiodactyla > Bovidae > Madoqua > Madoqua kirkii. The sequence continues at coordinate 24,115 of SJYC01089209.1, forward strand.
CCCACCAATGTTGCTCCTGGAGCCCATCCATCCATCTGTCCTGCTAACAGCCACTGTTTTGAACCAGGGAGGCAAAGCCCCCAAGGGCAGATGATCCGTTCCAGGAGGCAGCAGAGGGTTTGCCTCCAAGGTCCTGAGCCATGTGACCTTCCCCAGAGGTGAGGTCCAGTGCAGTATGTGGTCAACCACTGGGTTGGATGTGGGCGCCTCACCCACCTGGTGTGGTCTTGTCCCCTTAGCTGTGACTGAGGGCAAGCATAAAAAGAATTTCCCAAGGTCTTCTCTGCTCAGCCCTCCACCAGCATGCCACCCTCACACAGCCAAGCCCTGCTGGACTCCAGGACGTGTATCCCCCGGGAAGTGCAGGGAAGGGGTACCCTCGGTTTTTCAGGCCCTCCCTGGAGCCCACCAGCGGGGGCCCCGCCCCCTCCTGTGCCATCAGAAGAGGGCTGAGTGAAGCCAAGAGGGCCCGATGCTGGGCCTGTGACCAGAGGGGCCTCTCTGGACTCAAGGGCCCCACATCTGGGACAAAGTGAGGTGGCCTTCGTCCATGTCAGGAGAGGAGGGATGCAGGGTGCGGACGTGAAAACAAAAGCCAGGAGAAGTTGCCGCGTGCATGGAGAGGAGGCCCCGAGTCCTGCACCTTGACTGTCAGGAGGGATCTGCTGACTCAGATTGAAATAAGTCAGCTCGCACGTGGAAAGGATCAAGCAGGTCAATAACTGGACTTAATTTTTCAAGTTAGAAATGAGTCAGGGCCGTTATCGCCTCTCTCTAAGCCATCGCGAGCCCTAGCCACCCTTGTTTCTGTCCCCCCAAGTCTGCCAGTGCCCCCTGGCCAGCTGGATCCCAGCCTCTGCAGCCCTGCAGCCCACCCCCTGACCCTTCAGATTCACCCAATCTCTGATTCCTGCAGCAGATATTCCCAGACGTGCTGGGCCCCAGAGCCCCGGACACACGTGAAAGAAAGCCGAGGTGTGAGCCCCGCCCCCCACAGCTGTCCCACTTCCTCCTACCGGGGCCAGAGGTCTGGAAAGGGCCTCCCTGGGCTGGAGATGAAGGTGCTCGCAGGGCCGGCCCTTGTGGAGGATCCTGGGGAGAATCTGGGCCTTTTCCAGCGTCCAGAGGCTCCTCCATCCACAAAGGTCTTCTGTACTGAGTCAGAGTGCCCGTGGTCCACAAGCCCCCTTGGGTGACAGCCTCCTCACCTCTGTCCCTCTCCCATAGGCCTCCCCAGTCCACCAGCGGCTCTGGTGTGGCACTGAAGGAAACTTCTGCATCAAGACCCAAACCAAAGCTCCACCAGCAGCATTGCTGGGTAACCGAAAACCTGGACCCCGTGCAGGCTCACGTGGCGTTCCTAGGCAGTCCTCCCAGAAGCCCACCTCCTCACTCAACAGCCCCACTGAGCATGTGGAAGAAGCTAATTGCAGCTGGTGTTCAGGAGCTCCAGGGCCCAGGATCCCAAGGCTCACCAAGGGCTGTGCCTCGAGCCCTCCTCCAGGGCTGCAGGTGAATGCCCCTCGAGTCCACATCCTGATGCCAGGAACCAGGAGTGCAGAATCCAGGGTGCTGGTCCAGTGACCCTGAGGTGGACAGTGTCTCGGACTCTCCGGGGCCCTGGTGTGACCACAGGTGTAAGGCTCCACCTAAAAGTGAGCGAGGGATAGCTGAAGAGTTCAGTGCGGTGTGTGAGAAGGACTTGGTCTGACCTGCTGGCCTCAGAGATGGAGGGAGGGACCACAAGCTGAGGAAAGCAGCCAGAGAAGCTGGAGACAGATCCACTGTGGAGACGAGTTCACCCGGAGCCTCTACAAGGCAGGCACACTGACCCGGGAGGAGCAGCATGGAGCCTCCAAGCAAACTGGATGCTCGGGGAGGAGGGACTTCCTGCTGACTGAGCTCATGAGACAGACAGAGCAGAGTCTGCAGAAAGCATGTTCACATTTTTTCAAATGTAAAATGGACTAATTGTCAGTAACGATAATCTGCATTTGTAACTGGATTTAGCGTTTGCAACGCACGCACATCAGTATGCATTAATCTCTGAGAATGGATTGCAGATGGGACTTGACTGGGCAAGGTCAAGGCACTCACTCAAGGTCAGCTGGCTACGCTACAGGTGACGCTGCCAAGAGGTGGCGCCGCTTCCGACGCTGCCCAGCGCAGACACACGCTGGAAGAGTCCCTTTGATGAAGGGAAGGGCTGCTTTCGAAATTAAACTCACTCTCCACGTCTCAGCAACAAGAACAGTGAGAATACGAGTGATTTCTGAAACTGGTTTCCAAAGCTTTACCTGAGTGAAACCCCCTAACAGCAGGCCTGTTTGGGACTGGCCTCCAGAAACCCTTCCAGGGGAGGCGGAGTGCTAGCTAGGACGTGTACCCTGAGCCTGGCCCTTCACTCGCCCTGCTCCACCCAGCACATCCCACCCAGGGCCCACGCTCCGGACAGACCTCCGCGCCGATGGGCCGGCTGCAGCGCCAGCCTCGTCACCTGCTCTTTAATTGGGAAGCCCAGCGTCCAGGCCCGTGGCACGCCCCACCACCCCCGCCCTGCTTCATTAGTGCAGCCTCCTAATTGATTAAACGGATGATTGATTATCGGGCCTGAGCCATGTGTTCACCAGACGCCCGCTTGCTTGGAATGGAAGGCGTGCGGCCACATCCATCAGCGCCGGCTGCCTGCAGACACAGAGCCAGGGCTGCCGCGGCCGCCGCCGTAATTGCCGCCAGGCTCCCCTGAAGCAGGTGCACACCCTCCATCAGTGCTGCTGCCTCGACCAGCGTGTCCTGCCTGCAGGCCACTGGGAGATGCTGCTGTAGCGGGCGCCGTGTCCCAGCCCCCACAGCCAGCCACACTGGGGTGGGCACATGGTCCCGAGATGGGCACACGGTCCCGAGATGGGAACTCGGCCCACCATGACGCCTAGTGATGTTCCATCAAAGAGCAGGGCGTGAGGAATTCAGGTGATGCCTGCTGGGAGCGGGTGCTGCCCCCGTCTGCCAAGAAGTGATTCCCAGATTGATCCCTGGAGTCAGAGAATTGGTTTCCTTCCTCCTGGACTTCCACCTTCAGGTAAGTTTAGGATGACATCACCAGGCAGCCCTCAGAAGCCCAGGTATCACATCACCCCCATCTGGACACGAGAAAGTGGGGGAGAAACGAGAATCACTCAGCCAGTCTAGCCGCACGAGGCCCTGTGTCTAGGCAACCTGGGAGCCAGGCCCAGCCTCAAAGGGAGGCAGGCAGGGGCATGAGGGCCACACTCTGTCCCAGGCGCCAGGCCTGAGCTCCTTTCTGCAGGGGTGCCCGTGAACTGTCTTTCTTGGTTGAGCCATGAACCTCCATGACTTCTGTGCTTCCTTAAAGTGAAGGAGTGACTGGAAGGCAAGAATAAAGCTGTGTGACTGCAGAGCGCTTGTGTGTCCCGATTATCTCTTCAGTCTTCCAACAGTAACTGGTCTCACCCACAGCAAAACTGGGAGCAGTGCTTATGCTACTCACCTTTACTTGGTCGTTCAGAATCGTGAGCCTCCATTTTATAAATCATCACCTCCTTCTCTTCTCGGTGAGCCTCCATGAATACACTTCCCAGTAAGTAATACATAAGTGCCATAAAACAGTCCCAGAGAGACTGATTGAAGACAAAAAGAGAAGAGGGTGTCAGGGAGCCTGCCCTGAGGGAGCCAGCACTGAGGGAGCCTGTGCTGAGGGAGTCTGTGCTGAGGGAGCCTGTGCTGAGGGAGGCTGTGCTGAGGGAGCCTGTGCTGAGGGAGGCTGTG
>SJYC01089210.1:0-45599 GCA_006408675.1 Madoqua kirkii
CCCTCGCCTCAGCTCTGTGGACTCAGCCTGCTTTCCTGGTGTCTTCTCTCCCACCTCCCCCAGGCACAGTTTCTAGGCAGGCATTTTCTGGAAAGAAATCGAAGCCAGGGAGGGTTCTGCTAGTCACCTTCCCAGTCTCACCACTGGAGTGGAAGAGTCGAGACTCACTGCTTCATGCTGTCCCCTCACATGGAGAGGACAGACCCCCAGGATCAGGCGGCCGTCAGCCTGGCCCGGAGGGGCACGGAGTCGCCGGTTGGGTCTCATTAGCCCCCCGTGGGGAGCCAAGCTCCTGCCTCCTACTGCCTGGCCCCTGCCTCCAGCTCATTCTTCCACAGATTAATCCCCGAGCTGACAGCTTTCGGCCTGGTGTGCCCAGGGTCACTCGGGCACACTGGGTTCTGCTCAGTGTCAACCAGCGCTTCCCAGAGCGGGGGTGTGGTGGGGGCACAGCAGGTGTGAGCGCAGCCCAAGGGCGGGGAGGACACGCTCAGGGCTGCGGACAGTGGGGCGGCCATGTGGAGGCGCCGAGCTCAGCCGGACCCCGAACGTGGAGGAGGTCTCCCACGAGAAGTGGGGTCAGGCCAGGGCATGGTGTCCTGAACAGCGTCTCACGTGTGCATATAACACGCATTTTGCAGAAATAGCTTTCATGTTCACGAGCCTATCATCTGATGCTCCAAAATCTTCACGTCCTTGTCGGTCCTCAGTGGACACGCACCTGGGTCACCACCAGCCCAGGTAGGGCGAGGGCGCCGTTCACACCTCTTTGTCAGCCCCACTGCCTGTTGGAGGCTCTGCGCCTGGGACACCAGGGCTAAGGTCAGAGGCCCCGTTTCAGCACCAACAGCACCTCAGTTAAAGGCGTTACAACAAGTACTTCTCTGTCCCAAGGGCTGGGAGAGGGCAAGGCCAGGAGATAGTGCTCCGTGAAGCTGGATCTGAGGCCTGGGTCCAGACAGTCCACAGGTCCCTAGAGGGAAGGACCCCTCTGGGCAGCAGCTCTAGGCAGGACCCTGGGAATCACCTTGGAGAGGGTAACAGAGGGTCCTGAGCCAAGCTTGTTGCACTCCACCAGGCGTCAGCCAGCAGCCCCGGGACACCAGAGAAACAGAACCGCAGAGAAGCAGGGTAGGCTGGTCACCAGATCGGCAGGACCCAGAAGTCAGTGCTGTGTGGGAGGCAGCACACGGTCACCGGGCCCTGTCCGCTCCTTTGTCTAACCGAGCCGCAACCCCGAGCTCAGCGCACAGGCGGGGCCCAGCTGGACTCCTGGGCTGCGGTGCAGGCGGCCTCGGGTGTCAGCCTGGGCACCCGGATCTCGAATGCTCCTCAGTGGCCCCAGGCTGAGTGCCCCTGGCCACAGAGACCAAGCACTGGCACAGCAGGGCACGTCGTGTGTGCCTGAGAGGTGGCACTCAGGTGCACGCGAGCCGTGTGGTGTTGTATACCAGACACCACAACGGGGACGTTAAATCCAGACGGCTCAGGACAAGCCTGGGGCTTCCCCGGTGGTTCAGATGGTAAAGAATCTTCCCGCAGTGCAGGAGACCCAGGTGCAATCCCTGGGTCAGGAAGATCCTCGGAGAAGGGAATGACAATCCACTCCAGTATTCTCACCTGGAAAACTCCGCGCACAGAGGAGACCGGCAGGATGCAGTCCACAGAGTTACAAATAGTCAGACACGACTCAGCAACTAGCACTTCAGGACAAGCCTGGAGGTGCCACGACCATCCCCGATCACTGATGCCAATGCTGAGGCCCAGGGGTGCAGGCACCCATGTGAGGCCCCCCAGCAGCCAACAGTCCAGCTGGGTCTGAGCTTCGTGACTCTGAGCCCAGGCTGCTCCCCTCAGGCTGCAGCGTTCTCGCAAACACTCTCTGGGCACAAGCCTGCCGGTCGTTTCCTTCTGCACTAATTCTGCTCCGATAGATCAATTACACTTTGCGTAATCTCTATTTTCTTATGAACATAACAATTGTAACTTCCATGTTGTTGCTGTTCAGCTGATAAGTCATATCCAACTCTCTGGGACCCCACAGACTGTGGCGTGCCAGGCTTCCCTGTCCTTCACTGTCTCCCAGGGTTTGCTCAGATTCACGTCCTTTGAGTTGGTAATGCCATCCAACCATCTCATCTTCTGTGATCCCCCTTTCATCCTTCCCTCAATCTTTCCCAACATCAGGATCTTTTCCAATGAGTCGGCTCTTCACATTAGATGGCCAAAGTACTGGAGACTGAGCTTCAGCATCAGTCCTTCCAATGAATATTCAGTGTTGATTTTATTCAGAACTGACTGGTTTGATCTTCTTGCTGTCCAAGGGATCTCAAGAGTCTTCTCCAGCACAATTCAAAAGCATCAATTCTTCAGTGTTCAGTCTTCTTTATGGTCCAAGTCTCACATCTGTACATGACCAGTGGCAAAACCATAGCTTTGACTATATGAACCTTGTTGGCAAAGAGATATCACGGAGCTGCTGCAGCCGAGGTCAAGAGGGCACCATGTCTCCAAGGCTGGTCTGCGCTGACCACACAGCTGGTGTCCTGGTACTGGGGGCCTCAGTAAAGTGCCACCAGGTGTCTGCATGGGGCCCGTCCTCTCAGGAGCTGAGGGCCATTCCTGACCCCACCTGACAACCTTGGGGACTCCATGACTCAGGCCTCCGGGGCACAGCTGTCCAGTGTGTGCTCTGTCGCAGAAAGGGTGGGAATCTGATGCATGGACACACCTCGCGGGTAAGGAAGGCAGAGTCATGGACGGGAGAGGAGTGCCCCCCCCTGACCGCAGCTCAGACCCCTCTGCACCTCAGGGCAGCATCGTCACTGCTGAGGAGATGGCACCGTCGTGAGGAGGAACTCGGGGTGCTCCGATGCTGGTCCAGCCAGAGCGCGGCACCCTTGCTGTTGCTGCTGCTGTGCTGCGGGACCCGCCGGGCCGCTCTGCAGGGAGCGGACTGGGGTGAAGAGCTCCCTCCTGCCTCCCAGGTCTCCACCCTCCTTTAGGAGACCTGGACCCGTCAGACTGTTCTGTCTGCCATCTCACCAGGAGGCCCCAAGGCCAGGTGCCCGCCAGCCGCGCTGCAGAAGGGAGGCTGGTCTGCACCGGTCCCCGGCAGCTGCTCTTCTGCTGTCGCCTGGGTCCTGGGTGCGAGGCTGTCACCTAAACCCTCCCTGGAGACCCCACCAGGAACTCCGACATTCGGCGAGGTTCCCACACTTCCCTGCCTCCTAACCCAGGAGAGGAGGCTCAGAGGGTCCAAGCACAGCAGCCCTCAGGCTCTAAGACCGTTTGTAGGAGGCAGTCGTCGCGGTCAGAGGGGCCCTCGTAGGACTCTGGGCAGCCAGCCAGGGTGCTCCCGGGGGTCTCTGTCCCAGCACGGGCGGTGGCCATGGGCACTGTGCCTCGGAGCTCGGCGTCAGCCATGCACGGAGCAGTCTGTGCTGTCTGGGTTCTGTCCTCACGTGGGGCGAAGTGCGCTCACCTCTTTGGCTCACGCTCACGGGAGACCAGGTGGCCCTCGGAGGGCATCCGGGCCTCGCTTGGGCCTTTGCTGCCTCTGTGGCGACGGCAGAGCTGACACCCTTCGGGATGGAGCATGCTGTCCGGCCGCCGTGCCTGCACCCTCTGCCGGGGAGCTGCACGGGCAGGTTTGCCTCCACGCAGGCTCCCCTGGGCCATTGTAACAGGAAGGTAGTCTAGGCCCCGGGACGGCCCTGCCAGCCTCCTCTCGGGGAGGGCAGCTCCCGCCCCGCCTATCCTGTGTGTGGCTCTTTCCCCTCACTTCAGAGACCCAGGAAACACCAGCTAATGGGAATTTAGTGATGAAACGAGCGTGAAAACCCTCAGGCCCGTCTGGATGGGCCATGTGCCCCAAGGGATAAAGGCCCGGCCACACACAGGTCCCGTCAGGTCAGGATCGGGGTGTCCAGCCTCCTCAGGGCAGAGCCACCGCCTGTGGCCAACAGCCACTCCCCCACAGCCCTGACACAAACTTCCTCACTGGTCTTGCTATAAGCATTCACTGCCAGATTTCCCAACTCTTCTCTAAAAACTGACGAAGTGCTTTATCACTTTCTGATAATTTCCCCAAGGGAAAAAAAATTGAAAGTAGTAACATCGTAAATGGGCAGTTACATTATGCCAGAGATTGCGGGCTGAGAAATACTTTCACAAGTCAGTGTCACAGGAGAGCAGGGGTGACCGAAGGCCTCACTGCTCTCCTGCTCAGCCGCACCTGTGTCCCGGGAGCAGGCGCCGAGGGAGGGCCCGCGCTGTGCCCGGGTCTCGGCCTCGGTGGTGCTGTGACGCCCTCCAGCTTCCCTGTCTCCCCTCCCAGGGGTGTCCCACGCAGCATCACACCCCCCGAGCCGTTTCCAAGGCGCTAAATGACGAGCCCCCAGCCTCCCTGCATCGGAAGCACACCAGCTGACTCGTGGAATCAGTCGATTCTTTCTTCTCTCCTAATCTTTCACTGACCAATCTTGCCCCCTCATGAAATATTCATCGCCTGAGAGCATCCCCCCTGGAAAGCGGCCCAGCCTCCCCGACCCGAGATGAGAGAAGGCCAGGGGCGGGGGGGCTGTGCTTGCCTGGGGGCTGGTGCCGTATTCGGCAAGTGTGGGCCGGGCGCTTCTCCGGCTATGCCTTCCCCCAGTCCCCAGCTGCCTCTGCACAGGCAGCAGATGAATCATGGTGACCACGGACACTTGAAGGGCTTTTCGATGCTGCTGGATGGACTGCAGCTATAATGCAGTCTCCATCCTCACCACCGCTGCCTCGGGAACCACGAGAGATGGCAGCTGTGGGGCCAGGGCCGGAGGAGACGGAGGGCCAGAGGGCGGCCCGGTAGTTCAGGCCCTCAAGCCGCCCCGAGCTGGAGGTGGAAGCAGACGACCAGCCTCCCTGTGGTTCCTCGCCAGCCCCCAACCCTTGGTGGGCCCAGGGAGTCAGCTGTATGTGCTTCAGAAATGAATGTGTGAGAGAGAGAAAGAAAGAAGAACCAGCATCAAAACCAGCTTCTTCTGAAGTTCAGAGACCTTGGGTCGAGAAATCTCCACCCACCCCCAGGTTCCTCCCCCCTTCTTGGCACTTCCCAGTTTCTGTTTCCACTGGAAGAGAAAACGCTGCCCCACACCAAGTGTGGGAAGGTCCAGCTCCTCAGTTCCCACGCGACTCGCACCCAGATGGGCTGCAGTGCAGCCGGGGCCTGAGGCCTGCTGGCCTTGAGGGGCCCCAGCACCCGCCTGCTCCCAGGCTCCGCCCTGAGCCCTGTGCGGATGGCGTCCAGCGGCTGCAGGGGGCCAGTGCTGCCTGGTCTCCTGTGTTGGGGGCAGCCCTCCTGGAACGGCATCTCTGCAAAGGTCTCTGAAGCCTGAGCCTCCGTGAGCCTCGGAAATGCAGCGGTTAAGTCCTGAAGAGCCTTGTGAGCAGAAGGAGTCCCTTGGTTCACGAGGCCGTTTGTCAGTCCAGATGCCAAGCAGAGCCAGCGCCGCCTGTGTGTCTCTCCGGGCAGGGTTACACGATCAGTCTGGGGCTTACACAGAAAAGGCGTGCAGCTTACTCTTCTGGAGGCTGGGTACCGCCGTGCCCAGGGCCTGCCCCAAGGCCCCAGGGACAACCTCCCTGCCTCCAGAGGGCTGTCTTCTCCCTGGGCCCTCCACCCATCTCCTCCTGTGTCCAAAGTCCCCTCTCAGCCAGGATGGTAGGCCCTGGGTGAGGGTCCATATGCCTCCAGTGGGTACACCATTTCCAAATAAGGTGCTACTCTGAAGGGCTGCGGTCAAGACCTCAGTGTGCAGATGGCAGGGACACAATTCAGCCCATAACAGACTCTGGGTTTGTTCCCAACTGTGGGCAATGGGCTTTCTGCCGGCAAGCACGGGCTGGAAACCTCTCGGGTCCCGTGACTGCTCAGCACACAGGGGTGAGCTGCTGCTGCGTCTCTTGCAGATCAGAAACAGGGCCAGCCCTCTGCTGACCTGGTGCTCCGCCACCCTGAGGCCTGCCAGTGCGCAGCTGGAGGGGCCCCGGGGCGTCCACAGCCCTCGGCCCCGGCCAATGGGAGCCTGTGGACAGGGCTGGGCTGCAGCGCAGGGTCCTCCTCCTGCTCTGAGCAGCCCTGGGGTCCACTTTCCTCCACTGGAGCCCTGCGCTGCCCCTGAGCACGTCTCAGAACCAAGACAGGGGCCAGGGATGAGGGGACGGGCCCGTGGGCTCTCTCAAGAGACCTGGCAGCCAGTCCTGGCCGAGGCTGCCGCCCCCAGGGCCGGGGACACAGCCCGTGAATAAGCCGCGACGCTTCTGCCGGAGACAGTGAGGTGGGAAGGGGGCCTGTCTGACTGGAGGTGTTTGAGGGGGCCTGAACATGTTCAGGGAATAGCTCTGCCAAGGCCCAGGGTGAGAACAGGGAGCCAGAAGAGGCAGAGGGCCAAAGGTCGGGTTCAGGGGACCACAGAGTGTTTCATGGTGGAGTAGGCCCAACAGCTGCTCTGTGAGAGCTGAGGGCCGGGGGTCGGGGAGGGTGTAGAAGCAGAGAGAGCAGGAAGCCTCGCAGGGACCCAGGGTGCGTGCCGTCAGGTGACCCTGTCTGGCCAGTCCTAGCTGGGGCTGGAGGATGCTCAGAAGAGGGCCCTGTTCTTTTCTGACAGCTGGACGTTTGTGCGGCAGACAAGAAGCACCAAGGTTACCCAGCCCTCAGCTCGGGCACACCAACCAGGACCTCGAGGAAGACTGCAGGACACAGGAGAGGCAGACGGGACACGGACGCTGAGGCACAGGAGAGGCAGACGGGACACGGACGCTGAGGCCTTGGCCTGGACTGCCTGAGTGCTGTGCGGACACTGCGGGGGCTAACGGCGGAGACCTGGGCTGGGGAGGAGATCTGCAAACCTGGTGGTTGTCAGCCTGGACGGCGTGGAAGGCCACAGGGCTGAAAGAGATGCCCCTGGGATGAGCCTAGTAAGAAAGGAAGATGCCTCAGACGGACGCAGGGAGTCCACTTGGGATGGACAAGACCCCAGGTGAAGGCTGTGAGTGTGTGCTGGGCTCCAGGCCTGACTCAAGCGGTGCCCCTGATGGTCCTGGAGCGTGAGGGGTGCTGACAGTCCCGTCAGACGTCTGCACTGAAGAAGACCGGCCACAGTCCTTCCCTCTGAAGAAGCCTCTTTCCTCCTCCTCTTTATATTCAAGTATAAATATCCACTGTGTTTGCACTTAGAACACGGCAGCTGGCCCACCGGCCTTGCTAGCTAACTCACCCACTCTCCCCAAACCCAGCTTGCACGGTTGGCTGGCCCAGCTATGAGCACACATCCTCGCCTAAAGGGGCTTTGCCCCCAGGAGCCCACATGGCAGTGACTGGCCTCTGCCTCCAGAGCCCACGTCACAGGAGGAGCGGCTCCTCCCGGACCGGCTCGTCCTCTGCTGGGGGCGGTAATCGCACATGGAACACAGACGCTCTCCAGTCATCACGCCAGCACCCGCTAGTCCAGACAGGGCCGAGCGCACAAACCTTGGGCTCCTCAGCACCAGGGGCCAGGAAGCTGCCGTCCACAGAGTCGGGACAGATGGTTAGCAGGAACGCAGGAGGCTGCCCGCTGCCCACTCCGTGCAGGTGCCATCCAGACCCCAGCTGTGAGCCTCTGGATGCCACTCACAGGACAGCATGTGGCCTCTTAGGCTGGAGGAGCACCCCTCTCCATCTCAGCATCCCAGCCTCTGGGACAGGACCCACACACTCCCCTCCGTGAGTCACTTCAGCCTCCTGTCCGCACAGCAAGAGCACTCTCAACAACAACCGGGAGACAGACAATAACCGCGGCTGGGAAAGAGACAGGGATCTTCTGTCATGAAACTCCATGTAGTAAAACTTTAAAAATTAAAATTGAAAACTGATAAACAGTAAACAGGCATTACATTCCCAAGAAAGGAAAGGAGTCAGAGACTAACACTGCCTGATTTTACAGACGTCTCTTCACCAAAGAGGGCCGGGCAGCTCGCAGGGATTTGCCCTTTAGCCCCCAGGGGCCACACTCGAGTGGTGCTGGAGCGACCGGGCGCCCCTGCTCCACAACTTTAGTTACCGCTAGTCCTAAACCCAAGCTTGTGAATTTAGAACTACCAGTCTGTGGTGATAACCATGATCTCTCTGGTTGAACTGCTTTTAAACTCTCTGCCGACAGCCCCCCACCCTTGCACCGAGGCCACAGAGCTTTGCTGGACAGGATGGCCAGTCCTGGGCAGACCTGCCGGATGCCAGTGCCACTGGTCACGATTCCTTCTAACAGAAGCCAGGGCTCTGGACTCCACAGCACGTCTGCCCTCGAGCGGGATCCAGTCCTGTTGGCACTGAGGCACTGCCCACAGCCAGGGCCATCTGGCCAAGACCAAGGCATCTCCAGGTGAGCCCAGTGCCCCACGACCCGTCAGTTCCATGACAGAGGCAGCTTCAGGTGGCCACAGGCCATGGGAACCAGGCCTCGCTGTCCAGAGACTGTGGGACTGACTGCGCAGGGACCTGCTTGTCAAGAGTTCGGATCTTCTGGCTCTAAGACGGGGGCTGCTGAGGGCTCTCCAGGCTGCCAGTGCCCCACCACCCGGAGTGGGCCTGCCCTGCAGACCAGGAGGGACGAGAACGCAGGCGAAGGTCTGTGGTGGAGGTGCAGGGAGGCACCCCAGGGGAGCCGCGATTGCAAGCCTGAGGCTTTAATAGAATGGCTTTCTTCTCCCCAGTCAGGCAGCGGGCACAGCCTGGGGCCCCTGGGGGGAGGGGGTGGTGCTAGGCCTTGCCCCGGCTGTAAACAGCTATTATGCTGATCAAAGGAGCTGTGTGCGCCTAATTACAGAGCTTAAAAACGAAGGAAGTGCGAGGTTCTGCCCAGATAGGGATAAACTTGGGGCCAGGGTGATCCATCCTGACAGCGTGGGGCGGGCGCGGGGGCGGCGCTCCACGGCCGTCCCCTCAGGCCTCCTGGCCACCCTTGTCAGCGAGGCAGGACCAACACCGACTTTCCACGTTTGGACGGCCAAGTGTTTGCTGCCTGAAACGTGCACTCGACGTGAGAAGTGAGATTTTTTAAGATTCAAGGGAAAGGCAGTCTTGCTTCATTGCCGGAGACGCTGCCATTTGGACCAAAGGTGAAACAGCTGGAGCCCAAGTCCAGGTGACGAGGACACAGACTCCCTGCATCCACGACCTGTCCAGGCAGGACCTCCCCCTGGGTGCCTTCCGAGCTCACCTCCTAAGGGGCCCTGGAGCTGAGGGGGAGCAAAGATCACAGTGGATTTGACAAGGCCAAAAGCGTGTCACCTAGACCCTCACCTGCAGAGACAGAGTGGGGGGACCAGCAGCCCCTCTGGAGCCACGGTCATGCTTATGATTCATCCACTCCCAAGAGTTGCCTCTGGTCAGGGGCTGGGCCAGGGGCCATGCTGCCTGAAATGTGCACTCGACGTGAGAAGTGAGATTTTTTAAGATTCAAGGGAAAGGCAGTCTTGCTTCATTGCCGGAGACGCTGCCATTTGGACCAAAGGTGAAACAGCTGGAGCCCAAGTCCAGGTGACGAGGACACAGACTCCCTGCATCCACGACCTGTCCAGGCAGGACCTCCCCCTGGGTGCCTTCCGAGCTCACCTCCTAAGGGGCCCTGGAGCTGAGGGGGAGCAAAGATCACAGTGGATTTGACAAGGCCAAAAGCGTGTCACCTAGACCCTCACCTGCAGAGACAGAGTGGGGGGACCAGCAGCCCCTCTGGAGCCACGGTCATGCTTATGATTCATCCACTCCCAAGAGTTGCCTCTGGTCAGGGGCTGGGCCAGGGGCCGGGGGGGCCCCCATGCCATCCCCCCATGCCATCCCTCCCCATGCCACCCCATGCCATCCCCAATGCCTGTCTCTTATACACATCTTATAAATATCCACTGTGTTTGCACTTAGAACACGGCAGCTGGCCCACCGGCCTTGCTAGCTAACTCACCCACTCTCCCCAAACCCAGCTTGCACGGTTGGCTGGCCCAGCTATGAGCACACATCCTCGCCTAAAGGGGCTTTGCCCCCAGGAGCCCACATGGCAGTGACTGGCCTCTGCCTCCAGAGCCCACGTCACAGGACCATCCCTCCCCATGCCATGCCCCATGCCATCCCTCTCCCGTCACCGGGACTCTCAGTCAGCCTGGCCATGCTGTCGTGGCCAGTGCCCCTGGCCGTCAGCCTCCCCGAGGCCCTGCTCAGGCCACGCGCACCTGCAGATCGCAGGGGCCGCAGACAGCGCTGGAGTCGGCCGTGCCTGTCTGCGTGGAGGACCCAGCCCCAGGCGAGCACAGGGACAGCGGCACGGGGCCCAGAGACAGAGTCCCTTGGCATGGAGTCAGTGTATCAGTCAAGGTTCTCTAGAGAAACCCTCAGGATGTGGGTATGTGTGTCAGAGAGAGAAAGATTTGGAGAACCGACTCAGCAGCTGCGGGGGCTGCTGCCTGTGAAGGTTGCAGGGCAGCCCAGCAGCCTGGAAGCACAGGCGAGATGTCCTGAGAGAGAAGCGCTTCTTTTCTGCAAAAACTCCTTTTCCCTCTACTGCCTTCAGCTGCTCAGATGCGACCCACCCACACACGGACGACCATCTGCTTGACTCAAAGTCGACTGATAATGAAAGCTAATCTCACCTGAAAGTACCTTCACGGCAAGTAGACTGGTGTTCAGCCAAGCACTGGGCACCGTGCCCAGGTGGACTGGTAAACGGACTGCCCAGGGCCTCATGGCACTTACCTGGCAGCTGACCTCACCAGGAGCCCCCAGGGAGCTGCCCCAGTGCTGGCTGCTCCTCCCTGACTCCTCGCAGGCCTGGCTGCTCCTTGGGGGTCCTGACCACTGCTGGCTGCATTCCCTATCAGCACCTCATCAGCAGCTTTGCATTCTTATCATCCTCTCAGACCTGAGGTTCTCTGTACCATCCCCATGCTGGACACACCGCCCCTGGCCCAGGCTGCCCTGTGAGGGTCAGGCCGAGCGGCCCCATGGCACGCCCGCAGCTGGCTTCTCTCGAGCACCACTCGGGGCTGACCCTGACGTGATCGCTGCTTCCTCACCAGCAAGCACCCGTCCAGGTGCCGTGCCCTGGCAGGGCCTGGAGCCAGGGCTCTGGACGCTGTGTGGCCAGCAGCCGGTCCCCAGGCCTCTCTGGGCCCTGCGGCTTCCTCTCTGCTAAGCACACCTTCCTGAGGAAGGGCCTGTGTTCGGCGGAGACTGGCACGTGCAGGACAGGCCCTCGGCAGGGGCCTGGCCGCTGAATGCCCAGTGTGTCACTGGCCCGCAAGAAGCCCACCCAGGCAGACACCCAGAAGCTGGGGGTAGGGATGTCCAGCCCAAAGGACCCCGAAAGGAGTGGCTGGGAGTCAGGCCCGAGCGGCTGGTGGGCTGCTCTCCTCACAGTCTGAGGAGAGCACCTCCTTTAAGACGCAGCCCCACCCACAGACCCCACGCCCACCAGGCCAGCCTCACGGTCAGGCTCCCGCCGCGGGGGCAGGTGGGGGAGCTTACCGTCCTCATGGGGCAGGAGCAGGGCCAGGCCCCGGCTCTCCCTGTGAGCCTGCCGCCAGCACGGCAGCGCCTGCAGCGGACGCACAGCTCCTGCCACTGGCTTCCCGAGACTAAACGCGGTGAGAGGCGCATCACGCTGGAGCTGTGAGCCCTGGCGGGGCCCTCAGCCATGCACAGCACCAGGTGGGATGCCGGCCCTGTGCTTCAGTCACTCGTTCCTATTCTATTTACCTGTTTTCACTAAACCCATTAAGCAAACCAGTTGCCAGAATTGCTATATTAAAATGTGTAATGTGCAATCAGAGCAGAAGGTCAAGAAATGAAAACCCAGGCAGGATTCCTCATGATTATTCCACTGTCATGAATCACTCCTTAGCAGATCTTTCTTTTCCTCCAAAGGAAGACCACACACAACTTCAAGAAGAGATTCATATAGCATAAATGCGTAAATCTGTTGTCTTCCGAGGACATCTGTAGACATGATTGGCGTCTTTAAGAAATGATTCCTCTAGAGTAGGCAGAATGAGCCTTACAGCAAAGCCACTTTTGAAGGAGGACGTGTCGCTATTGAGGATTGTGACTTAGTGATTACATCTTAAATGAGCAGAAATGGTTTCAACATTAAGATTGCAAGTCAAGTATATGCTGAGTCTCTCCTCACCCGCGTATCAAACCCTGATAGGATAGGGGAACAGCAAGCGTGAGGGGAGGAGCCGGGGTGGGGGTTCCCTGACTCTGCCCATGAGGACCCCCCAGAGACGGGAGGAGAGAAGGGCGGCCTTCATGGCTGGTCCCGGGCCCGTGGCGGACTTGGTCTCAGAGGCAAGGGCGGAGGGCTGACGCCTGGGAAGGCCCCAGCTGGGGGAGCTGCCACCTCCCCCAGGGCCCTCAGCCGGGCAGACAGGGAGGGGGCAGAAGTGGGGGCCGAGAGTGGAGAAGCAGGGGGCGGCCCGTCTCAGCAGCACGGCCTGTCCACACCCTCACCGCGGCTGAGCTCTGAACCAAACCCGGGGAGAAGGCTCCACAGCCCCTACGCAGGCTGGGCCCGGGGACGCGGCCTCGCGGGACCGTGAGAGAGCTGACGGCCCCACCTGAGGAGCTCTTCAACACCGCAGGAGACGGCGTCCAAGAAGGCAGCTAGGAAAGAGGACAAAGCGGGAACTCTGAAAATGGAGGCTGTAACTGTCAAAGTGTCAAAGTTCAAGTTAGATGTTGAATTTTAAAGTGGACACAAAGCTGTGAATAATGAGCCGTAAAAAGAGGCTGAGGGATTTTTCCTGAATGTCTGAAACCTCGATAGCGCAGCAGTTAAAAGATGTGAAAGGGAGACGAGACCCATGTTCACGCAGGCTCTCAAAGGAAAGAATGGAGAAACTACAGAGAAATCATCATATAAAGAAGCAATTCTTGGGACTTCCCTGCCAGTGAACTAGCTCTCAGCGCCTGCCACATGCTGAGTGGGGTAAGTGGGTCTCACTCAGGCACCAGCAGCACAGAGCTCACCCACAAATGCAGGCAGGTGTGAGAGAAGTGAGTTCACTCCCTGGGTTGGGAAGGTCCCCTGGAGAAGGGAAAGGCTACCCACTCCAGCATTCTTGCCTGGAGAATCCCATGGACAGAGGAGCCTGGCAGACTACATCTGTGGGGTTACAGATAATCAGACACAACTGAGGTGGCTTAGCACCGCACACGCCGACCCCGAGACGCCCTGGAGAGAGGCGCCATGACATGAGACGCAAGAGGAGTCCTCAAACCCGCAGGAAAACCCTAGTTTCTACAAGAAGCAGAAATCGCGTAAAATCAGACTGTTCTCACTACTGGATACATGAAGAAAAGTGGGATAATGTTTTTAAAGTGCTAAAGGAACAGAATTTGGAATCCCCAATTGTAAATCTAGCCAATCTGCCGCCCGGTGAAGGTTTAGACTCACTAGGAGTCAGAAGCCCACTGCCCACCACTTCTTTCCACCAACTCTAGAGAGCACACCCCAATAAAGAGAAGTCGTAGCCCAACAGAAGCAATGAGGTATAGAGATATAAAAAGCTATAGTAACAAATAAATTAATAAGATGCATCATTGCCTGAGTATATTACCTTTAAAAACTTTAAAAGACACATTTAGTATAAAATAAGATGCTTTTTACAAAGTTTTAGAAACAAAAAATCCCAGACGGCGGACAGGGCAGTAACAGACTGAAGAGAGTGCAGGGAATTGTGATTATGCTAATTTTCTTATTTTCTATCTGTGGAGAATTTAAATACTTATTACTTTAGAAATTTTAGAAAAATACATGTATTTGTACAAATAATATTAATATAAAGGTAAAAACTAAAAGAATAGAAATACACTATGACTTTAAAACCTATAGAAGAATACAGTTAAAAAGGAAACTAGATCAATATACAAAAAGGAAACTAGATAAATATACAAAAAGGAGAGGGGAAAAAAAAGGCAAAGAAAAATGTAAATAAAAAACATAGAAAATATAATAATATGGCTGAATTAAGTGCAAATATTTCTGAAATCATAAAAATTGTACACTGAACCAACTAATCAATTAAGAAACATTCCTCAGTGTAAACAAAAAAAGGCAACATATGCATTCATTATAACACATTAAGCTCAAACAAAAGTGAAAAATTAAAAATAAAGGAATGGGCAAATAGTACCAAAAATGGAATCTGTCAGCACTATTAACCAGGCAAAATTCAATTTAAGGTAAAAAATATTAAAAGTGTGAAAAAGAAATGCTTCTGAAAGACTGAAGGAAGAGACACCCAAAAGATATGATTGTGAGCGTGTTGGAGGCCACACTGAAAAACACACAGTAAAACCGGAGATCCTCACAGTCACCATTGCTGGGGGTGGGATGGTCCACAGACCTCTTGGGAAAGCCTGGCAGACTACATCTGTGGGGTTACAGATAATCAGACACAACTGAGGTGGCTTAGCACCGCACACGCCGACCCCGAGACGCCCTGGAGAGAGGCGCCATGACATGAGACGCAAGAGGAGTCCTCAAACCCGCAGGAAAACCCTAGTTTCTACAAGAAGCAGAAATCGCGTAAAATCAGACTGTTCTCACTACTGGATACATGAAGAAAAGTGGGATAATGTTTTTAAAGTGCTAAAGGAACAGAATTTGGAATCCCCAATTGTAAATCTAGCCAATCTGCCGCCCGGTGAAGGTTTAGACTCACTAGGAGTCAGAAGCCCACTGCCCACCAGTTCTTTCCACCAACTCTAGAGAGCACACCCCAATAAAGAGAAGTCGTAGCCCAACAGAAGCAATGAGGTATAGAGATATAAAAAGCTATAGTAACAAATAAATTAATAAGATGCATCATTGCCTGAGTATATTACCTTTAAAAACTTTAAAAGACACATTTAGTATAAAATAAGATGCTTTTTACAAAGTTTTAGAAACAAAAAATCCCAGACGGCGGACAGGGCAGTAACAGACTGAAGAGAGTGCAGGGAATTGTGATTATGCTAATTTTCTTATTTTCTATCTGTGGAGAATTTAAATACTTATTACTTTAGAAATTTTAGAAAAATACATGTATTTGTACAAATAATATTAATATAAAGGTAAAAACTAAAAGAATAGAAATACACTATGACTTTAAAACCTATAGAAGAATACAGTTAAAAAGGAAACTAGATCAATATACAAAAAGGAAACTAGATAAATATACAAAAAGGAGAGGGGAAAAAAAAGGCAAAGAAAAATGTAAATAAAAAACATAGAAAATATAATAATATGGCTGAATTAAGTGCAAATATTTCTGAAATCATAAAAATTGTACACTGAACCAACTAATCAATTAAGAAACATTCCTCAGTGTAAACAAAAAAGGCAACATATGCATTCATTATAACACATTAAGCTCAAACAAAAGTGAAAAATTAAAAATAAAGGAATGGGCAAATAGTACCAAAAATGGAATCTGTCAGCACTATTAACCAGGCAAAATTCAATTTAAGGTAAAAAATATTAAAAGTGTGAAAAAGAAATGCTTCTGAAAGACTGAAGGAAGAGACACCCAAAAGATATGATTGTGAGCGTGTTGGAGGCCACACTGAAAAACACACAGTAAAACCGGAGATCCTCACAGTCACCATTGCTGGGGGTGGGATGGTCCACAGACCTCTTGGGAGCTGAGAGGTGACTCAGGGAGGCACCAGAAGATGTCTGCGGTTTTGAGTCGCTTGGTTGATCAGCTTGATCTAAAAAATGCCACCTACACATAGAGACAGAGAACACCACACCTCAGAACACAGGCGGCAAGAACCCCTGTACAGGACCTGAGCACACGTGGCCAGAGGCTGTCACACACGCCTGTGCAGCCCACATCACACACACTGTGTCGCTGACCTCCACCACTGACTCTGGAAATCAACAGCCAAAAGGCATCATCTAGAAATGTCAGGCCACAGGTCAGGGAGGCCAGGTCCCACCCTCGCGGTGTCCCTGGTGCTGAGAAGGGTGTGGGGTGCAGGGCATGTACCCGGCTCTGTCCGGTGGAGAGTGAAATGGGGGCCGAGCTGGGTGGCCACCTGCTCAGAGGCCCACACGCCCTCCCGGGCGTCCACAGGCGGCTCAAGGGCTTCCGTGCACTCACAGCACGCGTCGGGGGGAGGGTTCTGGGCAGCATCGCCCCAGGCCCACCAGACCCCACAAGCCCAGGGAGGTGCAGGGGCAGGGGTACGGGCCCCTCTCAAGCCTGCAGCTCCTCAAGGATCCCCATCACGGCACGCCTGGGGCAGTGAGAGATGCGGCTGGGGCGTCCAGGCTGCTCTGCCTGGGGAGAAGCCCCCCAGAGAAGCTCTCTTGCCTGGACACAAGAGGAGCCTCTGGGTGGTGTTCATGCCCCTGAGGCCACGCCCATCCTGGGCAGTCGCATTTAGTGAGTGAGGGGGCATGGCAGCTGCGCCAGTTCAGCCCCGCAAAGAGCAGCCTTCCCAGGGCACCGACCCTGCTGGCCCTGGGCCCACGCTGCAGGTGGCACATCCCTGTCCTGCTCTGCTTGCCTCCTCCTTCCACAGGTGTTACCCCAGATAAGCAGCTGGCACCCCAACATGGTCTCAGCCCAGGGGACCACAGGCTGCCAGGTGCTGCTGGGAGCCGGAGTGGCTGGCACCCTGCCGGGGGGAGCTGTGCCCAGCTGCACGAGCCAGGGGATGGTGAGCACGGCTGCTTCCTGCTCCCTGGCATGTAAGCTTGTCTCCATAAGCTTTGCCAGTTCTTCCTTTCTTTCCCCCATTTCTCACTGTCCGTCATAAGCAGTTTTCATGGTGATTAAGGAGACATCTCGATACTCAAGTCCCAGGCTGTCAAAGGGGACTGTGGCTGCAGAGCAGGAGAGAGGACAGCCTCCTGGGAGGACCGCCCAGGCGCCGGGCCCCTGCCCTGCCACTGTGCCATCCCTGGGACAGAGGGCCAGCACATTCGTGGGTGAACACGCCTGGTTCAGAAGAGAAGCATTCCAAGAGGCCTGTGTGGGTGCCGGGTCCGCAGTCAGCGGACTTGGGCAGTTTACCCCCGGTCAGCGGAGGGCCGACAGAGAGGAACTTGTGGGGCTGTGAGGGCAGAAGTGGAGCAGCTGCGTGGCCCCGAGGTCGTCGGGTCAGAGGTGGAGGCAGGCAAGGCAGAGGCGCTGGGGCTCCAGCTGTCCTCACGCTCCTCTCGACGTCCTGCCGCTCCTCCCAGCCGCTGACCCCAGGCCAGTGCCAGACGCCCGGCCGCACAGACGCTCGGCCTCCCCGGGTCTCCCGGGGCGCCCCCCGATCCACAGCGGCTCCACGAGCAGCTTCTCAGTGTCCTCGGACCCCCATTTCCTTTCCAGACTGGCTCCCTCAGCTCTGGCACAGCCACCACAGCACACGCCTCATCCGAGCCACTGCTCCTCTGCCACTCCCCTTACTGAGGGGTCAAATACTCACTGAAAGGGGCGTGTACGTACAGACTGGATGACTCTGCGGCGCTCATACCCGCCACACAGCCAGATGGCACACACTCAAGTGCTGTCATCTACTGTGCTCGTGGTCCAAAGAATCTGCCATTCCTGTCTCTCCAAAACACTCCTTTTGGTATCATCGTGACCGTCTACAGATTGTTGTCGCCCTATCTTTAAAAAGTTACTCAGATGCCAAGTGTGGGTGAGGATGTAGAGAGACTGACGCTTATTCACCAGCGTCAGAGTATAAGTTAGCACAGTCCTGTGGAGCCGCCTGGTATTATCCAGGAAAACAAAATCTTTAGCAGGTGTCTATCTGATAATCCAGCAACTCCGCCCTGAGGTATATGCCCATCAAACAGCGTGACGTGGGAGTGCTATTTTAATAGCCCAAACTGGGAACCACACAGATGTTCATCATCAGCAAAGGGATAATTTGTGGTGTATCTTCAGCAGTAAGGATCTACAACAGCAGGTGCCGGCAAGCATAACTCTTACAGACATAGTGGGGAAGAAGCCAGATATGCACATTGTCTGGCTCCACTCATATAAAGCTCAAAACCAGGAAAAGCTACTCTGTGGCTATTCGGGGTTGAGGGGAGGGACATAGTGGCAGTGTGGAGCGGGCGGGCTCCCGAAACCCGGCGCTGATGGCCCCACTGTGCTCTCTGCAGAGCTCCAGTGAGTTTCGCACTTAGGGTTTTGTATTCTTTTCTCCTCAAAACAAGTTTTTTCCCTGAGAGTTACTCTGTCCATATTTCATCTTATTTCATTGTGTTTCTCTTCATGCCCTAAACATATGTGAGCCGCATGTGTCTCATCATCCTTCCCGTAGTGTTTAGTCACAGTGGGCAACTACGTCTGCGCAATTCTCTTCACATCCTTCAGGCCAAAGGACGCTGTGTTCTCAGGTTCTTAGAGAAGTTTTGTGATGATGCTGGTGGTGATGCTGATGGTGACGGGATGAAGGTGGTGGTGCTGACAGTGATACTGTGGTGGTGGTGATGGTGATAGTAGTGATGGAGATGGTGGTGATGGAGATGGTGGTGATGGTGGTGATGGCGGTGGTGATGGTGATGCTGATGGTGGTGGTGATGGTGATGATGATGGTGATGGTGATGGTGGTGGTGGTGATGGAGGTGATGGTGGTGATGGTGGTGATGGCGATGCTGATGGTGGTGGTGGTGAAAGTGATGATGGCAATGATGATATTTATCTCAGAAAATGTGACAAAAACAAATGAATTATATAGTGCATGGATGATCGGATACAAGATGAAATTAAAATCCAAAATGTTGGTAATTTACGCCCCAGTCCCAGTCCCAGATGGACTTCTGTGTACGGTTCACACAAGTGAGCCGAGCAGCCCGGGCCCCGGTGGGCACTGCAGCCTGCCCCTTCCTGCTCTCAGCCCCGTGTGCCAGCACTGACCGAGGACGGGACAGACCTTTAGACGGTGCAGCACTTCCCACCAGCCTCCTGTTGTGAGTACGTGAGAACCCGCCCCTGGGGGTGGCTCTGTCAAACGCACAGGCACACACCCACTTCGACAGCCAAGCAACACGCCCCTCATTTCCATCTCCCACTTGATCATTCAGACGGCCGGGAGACAGGCGAGGACAAGTCCAGAATGACAGCCCCCCAAGCCAGCACTTCCCCGCAGAGCACCAGGCCCACTGTGGGACCAGGCTCACTTAATGTGGAAGCGAGGCAGGTTTTGTCTGCAGCAAACACAGACAGGAATGATCCGAGCCAGACACCAGGCCACAGCAGCAGCGACCGCCTGCCGGAGCCACTGAGGGGCCCCTGGCTCGGGACTACAGACGGGCGCCCGCCGCCTGCCCGAGACGCTGCCGTGGCCCTGGTGGATCTCTCCGCTGTTCTGGTCTTTGTCTGTGGGCAGGGAGGCACCCGCAGCCAGAGCGCGTGGCAGACAGGGGGCCATTGTTCTCACTCCCTGCGTGCTCTGCAGCTGGGTTTACGCAGTCAGGACAGCGGCCCCCTCGCCCCTGCTCTCCAGGTCTTTGTCTTCCTCTATGAACCAAAAAAGTTAAGTAATTGGTGGCTTTTTCTCCAGTTATCATGGAGGATCTCGGCAATGTTTCTGGTGATTTCAGAAATTTAGGGAAGGTAACTACCATTACTCGCTTGCAGCAAATCAGGGGAAATGAGTGTGTCACCGCCTTTAAAACAGAACCATGAGACTTCCCTGGAGTTAAGACTTTGCCTTCCAATTCAGGGGATGTGGGTTCGATTCTTGGTCAGAAAACTAAGATCCTACATGCCTCCCAGACAAAAAAACAAAACATAAACAGAAGCAATAAGAAACAAATTCAATAAAGACTTTAAATTAAAAAAAAAATTTAAAAGAAACAAAAAGAACAGACCCCAGCCAGCCATCAGAGCACCTCCTCCAGGAAGCCTTTGCTGATTCCTCTTCCTCCTCCCTCCAGGCTGAGTCCACCCTGCTGCCTTTCGGGGACTCCACACAGAGACCACAGTCAGTCCCACAAGCACTCCGTCCACGTGCTCATAGCCTGCGGGGGTTCCATCGGGAGCTCGGGGCTCCCACCGCCCCCCTCAGCAGTGGCCCCGGGAGCCTGGGCCACCAACTGACCTCCCCCAGCCCAAAGCCACACAGGCCAGACATCAGTTTCTGGGAAAACGGGAGCAGCAACCTGAGACTCCAGAGAGACCAGAAGAGCTCGGGGAAGCATCAAGTCGGGTCTGAGGACTAGCCCTACCTCAGTGT
Source organism: Madoqua kirkii (assembly GCA_006408675.1). NCBI lineage: Eukaryota > Metazoa > Chordata > Mammalia > Artiodactyla > Bovidae > Madoqua > Madoqua kirkii. The sequence continues at coordinate 20,246 of SJYC01089210.1, forward strand.
GGGTTGGAACCCAGGACCCATGAGCAGCCACACTGGCTGTGGACGTGGGCCACACCAGGCACTGGAGCCAGCGTCACAGCAAGGCCAGCAGCGCGCCATGCCCACCGGAGGCCAGGCGGGCCCTGCAGAGCACTCAGGCCACGACCTGGCTTGAGCTCCAAGATGGGGCCAGGCGGACCCCAGTGGGCATACGAGCAGGATGAGCACCCCCATGAGGGGCGGGATGTTGCCACCGCATCTGAGGCGGTGCCAGTCTCTGGTTATAACAAACTCTGGCGAGGGGCAGCCTGCTCTAAAAGCTAGCAGAGGGCATCCTGGGGGTGCTGTGCCCCACCCTTCCTGTGGGAACATCTGAGGACAGTCTTCTGATGTTGGGCCTCCACTGTCTGGGTCTCCCCAGCAGGAGAGTCTCCCCAAGAGGTGAGTCCTTGTTCTGGGCACCTCCCCGGCCAGGACACACTCCCTATCCCTCAACCCTCCAAGACCCCGTGTCCCAGGCGCCTTCCTTTCGTCTCCTCTCCTGGAGGCACCTGAACTCAGGGTCTGTGTGACTTTATCTCCATTGCACGTGGCAGTGTTGGGTCAGTGAGGATGGAGCCGAGTGGCTTCAGGGGACCCAGGGTCTAATGTTAGGACCAACACAGAGCGGCCCTAACTCCGAGTTCCCTCCAGGGGCACAGTCTCAATACCACCCCGAAGCCACGATCTCCTCCCACATCCTCAAGGGCTGCTCAGCCAGGAAGAGCCTCAGCAGCTATCACACCCCCAGGAATGATGCAGGAATGACGCACCGCCTTGGTTCCCCTGGGCAGCACCACCGGTTCAGTAAGGCAGTCGGGGTGGGCCTCCCTGGGAGCTGCACGGGGCAGATGCTGGTGGACAGCCATTCTCTGGACACCTGGCTACTTATTCCCTTGGGGACTGGGAGCGCTGAAATCCCCAGGTGGAAAAGGGAGTGTGGAGCTGTGTAGACCACGGAGGGTCTTGAGGACTTTGTGAGGAGGACTCACGAGCCAGAGGGAGGCCCAGAGAGGCCACTGCGGCCGCAGTGTAAGTCACCAGGACCTTGGACTGAACCCAACCACGTGCCCAAGTGTGAAAGGCTCAGCCTGATCATTACGCCCCTGGCCTATGGAAAATCTCTTCTGCGTTAATGCTGAGGAAAGACAAAACCACCTTGCTCTGGGAGCTGGGCCAATGTCAGGCATACTGCCTGCCCCACTCCGGCAGACAGCCGCACTCACGAAAAATGCAGGCCAGCCAGGACCCCTGGACCCACCAGGCAACAGTGAGACCTGCACCCCAGAGAGAAGAGCTGGAGACCTGACTCCACCCCAGCCTGGCTGCCTCATACCCAGCCCAGCCCCGAGGGCAAGTCAGGACCCCTGGCTGAGCTCCCGGCCTTGTGAGCAAAGGCTTGGATTTACCTTCCAGTGAATTCCCAGGTATTTGCACAGACACTGTGTGTACACAGGTTCCAGAAGCAGTGGTGGAGCCCGCTGGCCTCCAAACTTGATCTCTTTGAGGAGGAAAGGAGCCACAGGTGAGCAGGAAGCACACTTACTTCTGGATGGGGCTGTGCTGGGGGCACAGGATTCAGGGTCTATGATCAGGACAATGATATGGTGGTTGGGGGGGAGATCCAGGGATCCAGGGATCCAGGGTGGGGACTGACCAGGGTGACCGTGGAGCAGATAGAAGCATGTCACCCCCAGCAGCAACACCAGGCCCAGAGGGAGGTGTGTGGCTGCTGTGGAACAAGCTCTGAAGAAGCAGGCAGCCCACAGAGTGTCTGTCCCTGAAGGCAAAGTTCCAAAGTTGACTGCGGTTGGAAATACAGATTAAAGAGAGAAAATGTATCTGAAATCTACTAAGATTTAAAAGGCAATCACTTTATCTTCTCCCATTTTAATATGAGAACCACAGGTTTAACTCTGCAGATTCATGCTCGCTGGAATGTGAGGACAGGACTAAGTCCTGACTCTCCATACTCAGTGCTCCCCTCCCCATTTACGTGCACACACAGCCTGGGGGTCTCTCCTGTTCCAGAAAACTGGCCACATCCTCTGAAGACCCCTCCAGTCCAACCACAGATACCCTAGTGTGTTGCAGCACAAGAATGACAGCCCCAGGTTTTTTTATCAGGAAACACCAAGAAAGAAAAAATCAATCAACTAAAATGTTTTATAGGCTTTGTGCAATTTCAGTAGAATCTCGTGCAGAATTCTCCAATTTGGGGCCTTTGGCTAAATTCTGCTTGGCATGAAGGGAAATAATTCCTTATTTGTGAATTCTTTGTCATTTCACTTTCTATTTCTTCATACTCTACCTTCCACCTCCCCCTTAAAGTTACAAACTTGCTGTTTTCTTACAGGCAAAAGAGAAGAGAACTACCACTTCATGAGCTTTTTAAAAGCCCCTTCTTTGTATATTCTTGCCTTCTTTGTCAAAGGTAAGGTGTCCATAGGTGCATGGGCTTTTCTCTGGGCTTTCTATTTTGTTCCATTGGTCTATATTTCTGGTTTTTTTTAAACTGGTACCATACTGTCTTGATGACTATAGCTTTGTAGTATAGTTTGAATTCAGGAAGTTTGATTTCTCCAGCTCCATTTTTCTTTCTCAAGATTATTTTGGCCATTTGGAGTCTTGTGTTTCCATTATGTGAAAAATGCCATTGGTGATTTGATAGAGATTGCATTGAATCTGTAGAGAAAAGACAGCCTCTTCAATAAGTGATGCTGGGAAAACTGGACAAATACATGTAAGAGGATAAAATTAGAACTCTTCCTAACAACATACATGAAAATAAACTCAAAGTGGATTAAAGACCTAAATGTAAGGCCAGAAACTATGAAACTCTTAGAGGAAAACATAGGGAAAACACTCTGACATAAATTACAGTAGCATCCTCTTTGACTCTAGAGTAATGGAAATAAAAACAAAAATAAATAAATGGGACCTAAATAAACTTAAAAACTCTTGCACAGTAAAGGAAACTATAAACAACATAAAAAGACAACCCTCAATATTGGAGACAATAATTGCAAATGAAACAACTGTCATAGGATTAATCTTCAAGTTATGGAAGCAGCTCATGTAGCTCAGTACCAGAAGACAACCCAGCCGAGAAGTGGGGGAGACTCTCAGACATCCCTCCAGAGAAGAACACACAAAAGGATGCTCAGCATCACTCACCACAGCGAAACGCAAAATCAAAGCTAATGAGGTGTTACCTCACACGGCTCAGAACGGTCCTCTACAAACAATAGATGCTGGAGAGGGTATGGGGGAAAGGGGACCCTCTTGCACCATTGGTGGGAATGTAAACTGATGTGGTCACTGTGGAGGACAGCAGGAGAGCACGCGCGCACGCCCGTCACTTCAGCCAGGCCCAGCTCTTCGCAGCACTGTGAGCTGTAGCCCCCCAGACTCCTCTCCATGAGATTTTCCTGGCAAGAATACTTGAGTGGGTTGCCATGCCCTCCTCCAGGGTATCTTCCCAACCCAGGGATCAAACCCGCTTCTTCTGTGCCTCATGCACTGTAAGCAGATTCTTTATAACTCAGCCACCAAGGAAGCCCTGTGGAGGCCAGTATGGAGTAAAAACTAGGAATAAACCACCACATGACCCAGCAGTCCCACTGCCGGGCACACATCCCGAGAAAACCGTAGTTTAAAAAGACATGTGTGCCCCCAGTGCTCATTGCAACACTGTTCATAATAGCCAGGACATGGAAGCAGCCTAGATGTCCACTGATGAATGGATGGATAAAGCAGTTGTGGTACATGCATACAATGGAATATTACTCAGGCATGAAAAGGAGCACAGTTGAGTCAGTTCTGGTGAGGTGAATAAACCTAGAGTCTGTTTTAGAGTGAATTAAGTCAGAAGGAGAAAAAGGGTTTTCATAGGTTAACACATACACATGGAATCTAGAAGAATGATACTGATAAACCTATTTGCAGAACAGAAATGGAGACAGAGACGTAAAGAATAGGCCTTGGACACAGCAGAGGACGGAGAAGGCCCTGCAGCGCGGAGGCACGCAGCGCCGCGCGCGACACAGGCGGCTGGCGGGACGCTGCTGCCGCTGCCCAGGAAGCTCAGCACAGCACCCACGAGCCTGCAGCGGAGGGAGGGGCCAGGGGCAGTTCGGGAGGGAGGGACATATGCATACTTACGGCTGACTCAGGCTGTTGCATGGAAGAAGCCGACACAATACTGTAAAACAGATGCCCTCCAGTTAAACGAAACGCAAAATCAAAGCTAATGAGGTGTTACCTCACACGGCTCAGAACGGTCCTCTACAAACAATAGATGCTGGAGAGGGTATGGGGGAAAGGGGACCCTCTTGCACCATTGGTGGGAATGTAAACTGATGTGGTCACTGTGGAGGACAGCAGGAGAGCACGCGCGCACGCCCGTCACTTCAGCCAGGCCCAGCTCTTCGCAGCACTGTGAGCTGTAGCCCCCCAGACTCCTCTCCATGAGATTTTCCTGGCAAGAATACTTGAGTGGGTTGCCATGCCCTCCTCCAGGGTATCTTCCCAACCCAGGGATCAAACCCGCTTCTTCTGTGCCTCATGCACTGTAAGCAGATTCTTTATAACTCAGCCACCAAGGAAGCCCTGTGGAGGCCAGTATGGAGTAAAAACTAGGAATAAACCACCACATGACCCAGCAGTCCCACTGCCGGGCACACATCCCGAGAAAACCGTAGTTTAAAAAGACATGTGTGCCCCCAGTGCTCATTGCAACACTGTTCATAATAGCCAGGACATGGAAGCAGCCTAGATGTCCACTGATGAATGGATGGATAAAGCAGTTGTGGTACATGCATACAATGGAATATTACTCAGGCATGAAAAGGAGCACAGTTGCGTCAGTTCTGGTGAGGTGAATAAACCTAGAGTCTGTTTTAGAGTGAATTAAGTCAGAAGGAGAAAAAGGGTTTTCATAGGTTAACACATACACATGGAATCTAGAAGAATGATACTGATAAACCTATTTGCAGAACAGAAATGGAGACAGAGACGTAAAGAATAGGCCTTGGACACAGCAGAGGACGGAGAAGGCCCTGCAGCGCGGAGGCACGCAGCGCCGCGCGCGACACAGGCGGCTGGCGGGACGCTGCTGCCGCTGCCCAGGAAGCTCAGCACAGCACCCACGAGCCTGCAGCGGAGGGAGGGGCCAGGGGCAGTTCGGGAGGGAGGGACATATGCATACTTACGGCTGACTCAGGCTGTTGCATGGAAGAAGCCGACACAATACTGTAAAACAGATGCCCTCCAGTTAAGAGTGATTCTTTAAAAAGTCCCTCTCACATGCAAAGTGTCTTCTCAACAAGGTGGCAAGTCTGCGTGAGACCATCCTGCTTCAGCTGAGCTGAGCCTCGCACGCCTACCCTGTGGGAATGGCCTCCACATTGGGGTGGCACTTGTCCCAAACACGTAGACCCCTGCTTACAGTCTGCAGGCCACGCCCAAAGTCATGAGGAATTAAGGGGCAAGCCTCTGGGTGCTCCGACCTTGGGGGTTGGGGAGTCACCCCCAAACAACAAGCCGTGAAGAAAAGGGGAGTTCTGTTTGAGGACATTGACCTCAGACGTTTTCTCACCGGAGGCCTTCCGACCCTGGCATGGGGAGACCCAGCGTGGTGTCCCGGGTAGCTCTCTGTGCACTGGCCCGCGTGGGCACACAGGTTGGCTGTGGAGCAGTCAGGGAGCTGCCGACTGGCGCGTGTGCTTGACCTGAGCTCAGCACCTGTGGGGACTGAGGCATCTGAAATTTTAATACAATGACGACCATGAGCCAGCGTATGGGGATGGGGAGGTGGACATCACAGAGCCAGCCGACCTGGGCGAGTCTGGGGCCTGGTGAGGAGAGAGTCTTAACAGAACCACATGTGGACTCGTCCGTGTACATGTATGATGTGTGTACACCTGTGCTTAAGTTCTTGTGTGAACTGTACACAGCTTGTTAGCCGATGGTTGGTTATTCTCAACTGGATTTATAAATCTGCCTCATGAGTGAAAGGCCCTTTTCAGGGGCCTCTCCCCACGACAGTCAGGAATCTCTCCGGGGTGTCCTCACAGAGAGCACAGCGTGAGAAGGTGTCTCTCCACTGGAAAGCCCGTGTTCTGAAGGGAGAAAAAACCAGGAACGAGAAGAGACAGAAGGAAGAGAAACAGTAGTCGAAGGAACAGAGCTGAAAACCTCTATGTGGCAAGAGACGTCCGCTTACAGGGGAGGCCCAGGCGGCTCAGCGGTTAAAACAAAAAGCAAAACTGCCTTCAATGCAGGAAACACAGGTTCGCTTCCTGATCAGGAAGATCCCCTGCAGAAGAAAGTAGCAACCCACTCCAGTATTCTTGCCTGGGAAATCCCACAGACAGAGGAGCCAGGTGGGCTAAGTCCATGGGGCCACAAAGAGTCAGACATGACTGAGCGACTAAACACAACAAATAACCCTACAGGTTCTGCAGATGAGCAGACCCAGACAGGACAGACTTAGAGTGCACAGCAGACACCTCAGGCCAAACTGCTGAGAGAAAAGACACAGGAGAAAAAAGGAAAATCCCGTTAACTGCCAGAGAAAAGCTGACCTTCTCTTTCAGGGGAAAACAGTTGGGATAATAGTGTATTTCTCATCTAACACCATGGAGGCTGGAAGGAAGGGGCTCGATATTTTACTTGTTAAAAGGAAATAACTGTCACTTCAGAATCCTATATAATTCAGAAATGCCCATTAAAAATAAAGCAGAAACCAAGACATTCTCAGGTTCAAGAAAACCAAGAGAAGTGGACCTATCCTAAAATAATGACCCTAATAATAATAATAATATAATATAATATCCCTAAACAGCATGGAAATAATAATATCCCTGAACAGAATGGAAATGATGAAAAAAGAATTTGTGAACATCAGCAGGAAAGGAAGAACACAGAAAGTAAAAACAGAGTAAAGTTAAGACACTTTTCTTGTTGAAAAGACTGTCCTTTCTCTGTTGAATGTCCTTTCTCGTGACACACTTGCCAAATTCGCTCGACCATAAGTGCGGAGGTTTGTTTCTGAGCTTTTTATTCTATTCCGTCGAGCTGTAGGCCTGTCCTATGGGAATATCATGGTATTTTAATTACTACAGCACTGTAGTAAGTTTTGAAATCAAGGAGTATGAGTCCTCCACTCGCATTCATTTTTAATGTGTTTTGGTTATTTGGGGTCCTGAGATGCTACATGAATTTTAGAATGGGCTCTTCTAATGTTGTAAAAAATGTCATTGAAATTCTGGTAGGTGTTGCATTGAATCTGTAGGTCACTTCAGGTAGTACTGACACTTGAACAGCATTAAGCCTTTCAGTCCATGGACATGAAAGACTTTATTTATGGCTCCCTTACCAACGTTCGATAATTTTCATTGTACAATCTCTCACCTCCTTGGTTACTTCCTAGTCAGTTTATTCTTTGGATGCTACTGTAAATAGACTTGTTGTCATTTCCTTTACAGATTGTTTATGCTTGTGTTTAGAAATGTGAATGGTTTATGTGCTGACTTTGTATCTCTGTATCTTTATATCTGACTTTGCTGGAGTTTTCTTAGTTGTAATAGTCTCTTTGTGTAATCTTTAGGGTTTTCTATATATAAAATCATATCATCCACAAACAAATCATTGTACTTTGTCCTTTCCAGTATGGAACCCTTTCATCTCTTTTTCTTGCCTGATTGCTCTGGCTAGAACTTCCAGTACAAAAGCAGGCATCCTTGATTTGTTCCTGGTGTTAGAACAAATGTTTTCAGATTTTCACAATGGACAATGTTCACTGTGGGGTTTTCATATATGGCTTTTATTAATTGAGGTACTTTTATCTCTTCCTAGTGGGTGCTGTGGAGAAGGAAATGGCAACCCACTCCAGTGTTCTTGCCTGGAGAATCCCAATGATGGAGGAGCCTGGTGGGCTGCCATCCATTGGGTTGCACAGAGTCAGACATGACTGAAGCGACTTAGCAGCAGCAGCAGCAGTGGGTGGTGAGTTTTGTCAAATGCTTTTTCTGCATCGAATGTGTTGGATAATGCAGTTGTTTACCTTCATTCCTATGGAATAGTAAACATTGGCCAATTTTTGTATGTTGAACCATTCAGTTCAGTCGCTTAGTCATGTCCGACTTTTTGCGACCCCATGAGCCGCAGCACTCCAGGCCTCCCTGTCCAACACCAACTCCTGGAGTTTACCCAAAGTCATGTCCATTGAGTCAGTGATGCCATCCAAGCATCTCATCCTCTGTCGTCCCCTTTTCCTCCTGCCTTCAATCTTGCCCAGCATCAGGGGCTTTTCAAATGAGTCAACTCTTTGCATCAGGTGGCCAGAGTATTGGAGTTTGAGCTTCAGCATCAGTCCTTACAATGAATGCCCAGGACTGATCTCCTTTAGGATGGACTGGTTGGATCTCCTTGCTGTTCAAGGGACTCTCAAGAGTCTTCTCCAACACCACAGTTCAAAAGCGTCAAGTCTTCGGTGCTCAGCTTTCTTTATGGGTCAACTCTCACATCCATATGTGACTACTGGAAAAACCATAGCCTTGACTAGACGGACCTTTTTTGACAAAGCTGTCTAGGTTGGTCATAACTTTCCTTCCAAGGAGTAAGTGTCTTTTAATTTCATGGCTGCAATCACCATCTGCAGTGATTTTGGAGCCCAAAAAATAAAGTTGAGCCATTATTGCATTCTAAAAGTTTGACCCAGTTGGCTGTGGTGTGTTCCTTAGAGTGAAAGTGAAAGTTGCTCAGCTGTGTCTGACTCTGCGACCCCGTGGACTGCACAGTCCATGGGATTCTCCAGGCCAGAATATGGAGTGGGCAGCCCTTCTCTCCTCCGGGGCATCTTTCCAACCCAGAGGTGGAGCCCAGGTCTCCCACATTGCTTGCAGATCCTTCACCTGCTGAGCCACCAGGAGAGCCCTCACGTCCCTTATAACACGCCACACACTCCTGTCCGCTGGTGTTCTGCTGAGAATGTCTGCATCAACAGTCATAGGGATATTGGTCTGTACTTTTCGTGTGGTGTCTTTGTCTGGCTTTGGTGCCAGCAGGCCTCACTGAATGAGTTAGGAAGGGCCCCAACCTCCTCAATATTTTTCAAAAGTTTAAGAAGGATTGAAGTAGTTCTTTAAACATTCAGAATTCACCAGTGAAGCGGTCAAGTTCAGAGTTTCCTTTGTTGGAAGATATTTTATTACTGATTTAATTTCTTTACTGGTTACAGGTATATTCAGATTTTCTATTTCTTTGTGACTTAGTTTTGGCAGGTTCTTGTGCTTCTTGGAATTTGTCCATTTCATCTAGATTATTAATTTGTTGGTATATGACGATTCCTAGTACTTTCCTACAATTCTTATTTCTGTAGAGTCGTTAGTAATGTCCCCACTCTCTTTTTCATTTTAATAATTTGAGTCTTTTCTCTCTTTTCCTTAGTCCATCCACCTTAAAGTTTGCCAATTCTATAAATTTAGTTTTCTTGATCTTCCTTATTGTTTTCCTAGTTTGTAGTATGTTTACCTCTGCTCTGATCTTTGTTGCTTCTCACCTTCTGAGAGCTCTGGGTTTTGCTTGTTCTTTGTAGTTGCCTGATCTGTAAATTCAGGCTATTTATTTGAGGTCTGTTTGCCTTTAATAGGAGCACTCATGAGCACTGCTTCATTCATCCCGTGAGTTTGTTCCGTTTTTGTTCCCATTTGTCTCCAAGTACTTTCCCTTTCTCTTTTTATTTTATCTTTTGACCCACTGGATGTTTAAAAATGTGTTGTTTGCTTTTGTGAATTTTTCAGCTTTCCTTTTGTTATTGATTTTTAATTTTATTCTATTGTGGTCTGAGAATATACTTTGCATGATATCTATCTTTCTAACTCTGTTAAGACTTAAACTGTAGCCTAACACACAGTCTGTCCTGGAAAATGTCCTTATGCACTCAGAGCGTGTCTCGCTGTTTGTTGGGTAGAGTTTCTGTGCATGTCTGTCAGATCTAGTTCATTTATTGTGTTGGTTCCATTCCCTGTTTCCTTACTTTCCTTCTATCGGGTTGTTCTATCCATTACTGTTAGTGGGTCAGTAAAGCTTACGGTTATTGTTGTAGAGCTGTTTCTCCTTCAGCTCCGCCACTTTTGCTCCGTATATTTTTATTGCTTGTCGTCAGGCACATAAATGTTCGTAGCTGTGATCTCTTCTGCTGTAGTGAACATTTAATTAATATATGATGCCCGTCTTTGGCTCTTTTTAAAGTCTGTTTTGTCTGAGCTTAGTGAAGCCACATCCGCTCTTTTTTTGTCCCTACTTGTATGGAATGGCTTTGCTCACCCTTTACATTCAACCCGTCTGTGCCTTTGGCGTTCAAGTGAGCCTGCTCAGCCTGCACAGCAGGCCGTGTGTGTCTCTCTGTCCTGCCAGTCTGTGTCTTTTCATCTCTCTAACCCACTTGTGTTCACAGTGATTGCTGATAAGGGGGACTTGGTCCTGTCATTGTATCATTTTCTCTACACGGCTCGTAGCTTTTCTGTCCCTTATTTCCTGTATTCCTGACTTCTTCTGTGTTTAGTTTATCTTTTGTAATAAGCATTTAAAACCCTTTCTGAGTTCTTTTTGTGTATATCCCAGGGCTATTTTCTTCATGGCCACCACAGGGGTTTCGTTTGATAACCTGAAGTTATAATGCTCTAATTTGAATCTGTCTCAGCCTAACTTCACTAACACGCAAAGACTGCTCCTTCACAGCCCCATCTCACCCACTTTTGTTGTTGATGTCACAAAGTTAGATCTCTATACGTTGTGTGCCCCAAAACATAAAGCAATTGTTCTTTTAAAGACATTAGACTCGAGTTATGTTAAAATGAGGTTTAGAGCTGCAGGTGGGAGCTCTAGTGACGGAAGGTTTACACTTAGTGGTCACTTCCTTTAGTCTTCGGTGTTAGTCTTTTACATCAGGTAGAAAACAAGTGCGGTCACGAGCCACTGTCTCAGTGCTCTCACCTTTATAATTGCACGTGTATATACATATATACGCACCCTTACCAGGGCTTCCCTGGTACCTCAGCTGGTGAAGAAACTGCCTTCAATGCGGAAGGCCCCGTTCAGTTCCTGGGTTGGGAAGATCCCTGGAGAAGGGATAGGCTACCAACTACAGCATTATTGGGCTTCCCTGCTGGTTCAGCTGGTAAAGAATCTGCCTGCAATGTGGGAGACCTGGATTCAATCCCTGGGTTGGGAAGATCCCCTGGAGGAGGGCATGGCAACCCACTTCAGTGTTCTTGCCTGGAGAATCCCCATGGACAGAGGAGCCTGGTGGGCTGTCATCCATGGAATCACCCAGAGTCAGACATGACTGGATGACTAAGCACAACACAGCACAGTATATGCCTTTATTAAAGTCACTGTCTTTCTGCATGACTCTGAGGTCTGGGCTGTGTGCCTTTACTAAAGTCACTGTCTCTCTGCATGACTGAGGTCTGGGCTGTGTGCTTTGTGCCACTCTGCAGGACTCCCTTGAGCATTCCCCACATGGCGGGCCTCGTGGTAGCCAGCTCCGGGGGTGTTTACTCATCTGAGGGTGTCTCAATTTCTCACTCATTTTTGAAGAACGGTTTTGCTGGAATATAGACTTCTTGGTCAGCACGGTTTTTTTCCTTCAGCACTTTGAATGCATCTGCCCGTTGTCTCTGGTCTTGAAAGCTTTGACGAGAAATATGGTGAGAATGTCTAACTGGGGATCCTTTGCGTGTGGTGAGTCACTCCTCTCCAGCTGTTTTCTAAACTCTGTCTTTGTCTTTTGAAACTGACTATAACATGTCTCACTGTGGGTCTCTTTGAGTTCATTTTACTTGAAGTTCATTGAGCTTCTTGATGTTTATATTCATGTCTTCCAACTAATTTGGGAGATCAGTCATTATTTCTTCAAATCTCTCTTTGGCCCCTTCTTTCTCTCACAAGTCCCTTACAGGTGCTACCTTTTCTTCAATCTTTTTTCTTCCAGTTCCTCAGACTCAGTAATTTCCATTGTCTATCTTCAAATTTGCTTATTCTTCCTTCTACCTGCTCAGATCTGCCTTTGAATCCCTCTGGTGAATTTTTCATTTCAGTTATTGAACTTTCTAGTCCAGAATTTCTTTAGCAGTTCTCCTTAGATTTTCTCCTTATTGGTCATTCAATTTGTTAACATATTGTTTTTTTGGCTTTATCCACATATACTTTTTAGTTCTTTGAACATAGTTAGCAGTCTTTTCTTGACAAGAGTTGTTTGTCTAATATATCTGCCATTAGATAAAGATCTATCTATCAGGGACAGTTTCTACTGAATTTCTTTTTTCTTTGAATGAGCTACACTTTTTCTTTGTATGTCTTTTGGTTTTTTATTGAAAACTGGAGACTTGAATTTAATAGTACGGAAGCTTTGGAAATCAGATTTTCCCCTTCCCCCAAATTTGCTGGATTTTGTTGCTGTTTTTTGTTTTCGCTTCTCTGACTGGCATATGCTCTCTTTGGTAAGAATCCGCCTGAGGCATAGACTTAGAGTGTTTTCCTCTGTGTTTTCTGAACTCTTCCCCAGGCACGCATGGGAACTTTCTATTTTTCCATGTATATGCAGTCATTTTTTTGAAACGTCATTCTCCTGCGAGAACACTAAAATCTCAGCTAGCTGCTGAACAACCATCAGCAGGAGAATGCTGGATCCCACCAATGAAAGATACCCCGTGTCCAAGGGCAAAGGTGAAGTCCCAACACAATGGCAGGAGGGGTGTAATTGCTTTAGACGCAAACCTCATAACCACCAGAGACGCTCAGGGGGTGCAGACAAACCTGTGCACACCACCAAGGTTCCTATGACCCAGCGGATGGATCCAGCCTCCACCGGGCCCTAGAAACAGCAAGAAGGTTCCAGAAAATACCCACTGCTGCTTCACTGACTGCACCAAGCCTGTGACTGCAGGGGTCACAACAACCTGTGGAAAATTCTTCAAGAGAGGGGAATACCAGACCAGCTTCCCTGCCTTCTTGACCTGTATGCAGGTCAAGAAGCAATATTTAGAACCAGACTTGAAACAATGGACTGGTTCCAAATTGGGAAAGCAGTACCTCAAGGCTGTATATTGTTACTCTGCTTATTTAACTTTTATGCAGAGTACATCATGAGAAATGCTGGGCTGGGTGAAGCACAAGCTGGAATCAAGATTGTCAGGAGAAATAGCAATAACCTCAGATACACAGATGACACCACCCTTATGGCAGAAAGTGAAGAGGAGCTAAAGAGCCTCTTGATGAAAGTGAAAGAGGAGAGTGAAAAAGCTGGTTTGAAACTTGGCATTCAAAACACTAAGATCGTGGCAGCCAGTCCCATCACTTCATGGCAATTAGATGGGGAAACAGTGAGAGACTATTTTCTTGGTCTCCAAAACCACTGCAGATGGTGACTGCAGCCAGGAAATTAAAAGATGCTTGCTCCTTGGAAGAAAAGCTATGACAAACCTAGACAGCGTATTAAAAAAGCAGAAACATTACTTTGCCAACAAAGGTCCGTCTAGTCAACGCTATGGTTTTTTCAGTAGTCGTGTATGGATGTGAGAGTTAGACTGTAAAGAAACCTGAGCACCAAAGAACTGATGCTTTTGAACTGTGGTGTTGGAGAAGACTCTTGAGTCTGCAAGGAGATCAAACATTTATGATTTTCTTTAAGATTGACTGGTTTGATATCCTTGCAGTCCAAGGGACCCTCAAGAGTCTTCTCCAACACCACAGTTCTAAAGCACCACTTCTTTGGTGCTCTGCCTTCTTTATCGCCCAGCTCTCACATCCGTACGTGACGCTAGAAAGACCATCGCCTTGACTATGTGGACCTTTGTCAGCAAGGTGATGTCACTGCTTTTTAACACACTGACGAGGTTCGTCACAGCTTTGTTGCCAGGGAACGGTAGTTTTCTGACTTCACGGCTGCAGGCACCGTCCACCGGGGCTTCCGAGTCGCTGCTTCCTCTTTTTACCTTCTATTTGTCATGAAGAGATGGAACCGGTAGCTATGATCTTAGTTTTTAATATTGAGTTTTAAGCTGGCTTATTCACTCTCCTCCTTTACCCTCATCAAGGGGCTCTTTAGTTCAGACTTCCCATCAGCCATAATAAATGTGAACAGATGATAGGGTAACATCTAAAACATGATTAGGGAAATATCTGTCAACTGAGAGACTTATAACTATCCCTTAAGAATCAGGGCCAAATAAAGACATCTTACATTTCAAAGACAAGGAGCTGAGCAACCACGATCCTCACTAAACAGAAGTTAAAGGCGTTCTTCAGCCAAATGGTAGCGACACTTAGAATGCACAGGACAGAAGAAACTGTGAAATGCAGAGGATTCATTTCTAATCACTTGTTCAAGTTTTTTAAAAGTATCTTATAAGACAGGTTTTTTTGCTTCCAAAAAAGACATAAACACATAGGCGATAATAACAATTTAGAAGGAGATACCAGAGATAATTTGTTGTTATTGTTGCTATTTGGCAACTGAGTCATATCTGACTCCTAGCTCACCAGGCTCCTTTGTCCACAGGGTTTCCCAGGCAAGGATACTGGATTGTGTCGCCATTTCCTTCTCCAGGGGATGTCCCCAACCCGGAGTCAAACCCGAATCTCTGTGTCTCCTGCATTGGCAGGCAGGGTCTTTACCACTGAGCCACGAGGGAAGCGGCCGGTGATAATGATAACTTGTTTTTTGGAAGACAAGGAGAGAAATGTTGAATAATTTTCTATAAATAAGTCCATCAGAAAGACAGAGACTGAAAGGGACTAGTTAAAGATTTTGATTCAGGAAAAGAGAGAATAGAGAAAAACCCGAAGAGAGCAGAGGAAAGGGAGCGCTGAAGAACGCAAAGAAACGACTAAACACAAGCGACGGGAAAGGGGACAGCGAGGTTTCCTTCGCAGAAGCACAGGTGAGACCCTGGCAAGACTAGGTGAAGGTAAAGAAGACAGAGATTACGTACTTAGAATGGAAAAGGGAGGATGATTACAACGCAGAGGACACTTTCCAAATTACAAAAGAACTATGAACAACTGAGCACTGGTAAGCTTTAAAACCTCTATAGAATTCCCAGGAATTTTAGCAATGTAGGTTGTCAAACTTAGACCAAGATGAACTCAAAACTAAATGGCCCTATAGTCATTATAAATAAATAAAAATGCATTCAAAATCTATGTTTGTCAGAAGTTTCCAAGCCGCTTATCATTCCTGTGTTTTCAACTGGAAAATGTGATAAATAAAAGGAAGCTAAAGAAGGCACCATTGTCTTCCTGTAAGATTCCGACCCACAGTACGTGAGCCACAAGCCTCGGGGGCCCTGCCTGCTGCCCCATGAAGACTAATTCCAAAGGTTCCATCTGACGTGGCTCGTCTGAACACTCGACAGGATCCTCGTGCTCACAACCCTCACACTTCCTGGGGCCCAAGTCACACAGGCTGCCCACAGTGCTCAGCACCCGGCTGCGTTTCTGCAGACTTGGAGAGAGCTTCAGCTGGGTTTAGCTGCCCCGGTGGTAGCTGCTCCGTCTTCCCAGCATGCAGAGGCCAGCTCCCAGGGGACGGTCTGGAGCTCAGAGAAAGTCCCGCTGCGGCAGGCTGGAACCCAGGACTCGCTCAGTCTGCTGTGGAGCCGCAGGCACACGGCCACACAGCGCCAGTGTGCCACTGAGCACACGTCCAGCAGCTGGGAGTGGCCTTTCAGGGCTTTTGAACAGGCTCCCTGGTGCACTGGATGCCAACATCATGCCCAGCAAGCATGGCCTCCAAGACAGATGGCGATGCTGCCGACCAAAGATGGCACGACCCGAGACCCATTCACAGGGAGCCACACCACACCCTAGGGTGCTGCCCTGCAGGGGGCATGGCCTGGCTGCCGCCCGCTGGAAGCACCGGGCATGGCCCGCAGGCTGGGGTTTGCGCTGAGCCCTCCTGAAGCCCCGGGCAGCAATCTCCTCCTCCTCCTCTCTGGAATCCACCCAGACCACTCTGCCCATCTGGTCTTCAGCCACATCTCCCGCTCACCTCAACATGCCCTCTTCCAGCCTGTGGACGGCCGAGACACCGGGTGCTGGGAGGCTGAGTCACCCCCCGGAGCACCATTTCACTCCGCTCAGCTGGTCTCTACCGTCTCTCTCCCCAGCCCCGTCAGAGCTCCCCGGACCTGTGTGTGGCTTCCTTCGCCAGCGTTTATTCAAGAATACGTTGCAGCCTTCCGGGGTCTCCCCCTGCAGAGCCTGGACGCACGGCCCCTGAAGCCAGGAGACCCCCACTCAGAAGAGCCCCCCCTGCAGGCAGACATCTCAAACAGAACAAGGGCAAAACCGTCCTTCAAACAAGATTTAAACCAAAAAGAGAAATCGAGGAGATGGTTTAAACTGTGACTCTTTCCATCAGCTTAGGGCATTGCTTTGAGGCAAGACAAAATCAGCTTTAGCTTCCACTTGGCTCAGCCATGCAGACTGGCACCATCCAAGATGGCCACGACTAACTGTGTATGAGGGTTTACACTTGAATTCATTAGAATTAAATTAGATTTAGAAATCCGTTCTCATCCTCACCAGCCGCATTTCAAGCGCACAGTGTCACATGCAGCCAGTGGCTGCTGCACCGGACAAAGTCAGCCTCAGCTCTGAGTGCGGAGGACACAGCTCCGGGAGCCAGGGTCTCATCCCCTCACACACGCAGGCACACGTGCCCACACACGCGTACAGAGCTATAGCCTCTCGCACCACCTCTTGGGAAACGTGTATGCGTTCATATTGTTCCACAAAACGCAAATTCAGTGAGTCCCTGTGCAGTCGCTCTAACCTGGTGGCCCCAGGCCAGCTCCTCCCTCCCTCCCTCCCCACCAGGAAGGGTGTTCTCGAAGTGGGGGTGGCGGGAGCATGGAGGAGACCGTCCAGGGGCGTGAGAGGACCACAGGCAGACTCACCCTCAGTAATGGCAGGAGGCAGCCCTGTCCGCGTTTACTGCAGACTCAGGGGAAATAGCACAAAGGCCACTCCATGATGACAGGCCACGCCCTTGGCTACAATCTTTGCATCTGAAACTGACTCTTAGCACCAATCAAGCAGCAAGAAAATGAACTATTTAACTCTCATTTTTAAAGGTTTACTTCTGGCGCAGTGGTTAGATTTCACCACCCACAAAACCCAGCTGCTAAATGCTGCCTGGTGTCCCACAAATCAGACGTGAAGATGCAGAGGAATCAGCCCTAAACACACGTAAGTCTCCATGTGTGAGCAGGTATCTGAGCAGGAGTGTGAGCAGATGTGCATGACCAGGTGTGTGAGTGCCTGGGTGAGCACCTGTGTGTGAGCACTGTATGTGAGCAGGTGTGTGAGTACGTGCATGTGAGCATCTGTATGTGAGAATCTATGTGTGAGCACCTGTGTGTGAGCACATGTGTGTGAGCAGGTGCATGTGAGCCCGTGTGTGAGTAGGTGTGTGAGTACGTGCATGTGGGCATCTGTATGTGAGAATCTATGTGTGAGCACGTGTGTGTGAGCATCTGTGTGTGAGTAGGTGTGTGAGCCCCGTGTGTGAGCACATGTGTGTGAGCAAGTGTGTGAGCCCATGTGTGAGCACATGTGTGTGAGCAGGTGCATGTGAGTGGGTGTGTGAGTACGTGCATGTGAGCATCTGTATGTGAGAATCTATGTGTGAGCACGTGTGTGTGAGCATCTGTGTGTGAGCTGGTGTGTGAACATCTGTGTGTGAGCCCTGTGTGTGAGCATCTGTGTGTGAGCCCTGTATGTGAGCACGTGTGTGAGCCCCGTGTGTGAGCACATGTGTGTGAGTAGGTGTGTGAGCCCTGTGTGTGAGCATCTGTGGCGTGTGTATGTGGGGGTGCCTGGGCTGAGGGAGGCTCGGGGCATGTGGCCCACAGGGTGCCTCCTCACGGTGCCCTCTGCCCCAGAGCAGCATCCCCTGACCCACCTGTGAGCCCAGCCCTGCTGTCTCAGCTCCAGAGCTTTGTGGTGGGGCCGCCGGGGCCCGCCAACCCCAGCGGGCGTGCGGCTCGGGGGTGAGTGTCAGCCAGTGTCATGCCAGCTGCTGCTCCGGCCGGGAGTGGTGACAGCAGCGTGGGGTTTCCACTTCCCTCCCAGACAGAGCAGGCTGGAAATGCCACAGTCTGCAGGAACAACTAGAGTTCCTGCAGCAGAGCGGCAGCGGCCCCAGGTTGCTGGGATGGTCAGCCCTGGACACCCGAAGTTGCGTCTTGGAGACAGGCGGCTCAACCCAGGGGGAGGGCGCTCGGTGAGGCGCTGGGGACAGGGTTCACAGGCGGGGTGCCTCCCTCTCCAGACGACGGTCTCAGGCTGTGGGGCTTCTGACGGGGCTACCATTTTAAAATTGGTGTGAAGGCTACTTTACAAGGCTTAACACACAGACCCCACCTCTCCAGGTCACAGTTTACCTCTGTCCCCAGCCCGTGTTAGCCAGGACATCCGACCTCAAACACATCAGCCTCATCAGCGCTGCTGCTGCTGAGGCCTGTGCTTGGTGCCTTTGACGGCTCGGCTCCACGCTGGGGAAGCGCCTGACCAAGGGCTCTTGGCTGAAGGTGTGGTGAGCTTGGTGCATCAGCGCTCACGCTGAAGGCCAAGGTGAGCCCCTGCCCGGTGCTCCGGCCTGGCAGCCCGCCCCCGCCACGCCTACGCGGGATCCTCTCTGTACCTGACGGTCAAGCATCGGTCCGGTCGCAGCTCCTCGCCACCTCCACCGGCGCTGCAAAGTGCTCCTTCCTGTCCTTCACCCTCCAAGTGAGGACCAAACCACACACGTGGCGCTCGGGATGCACGTCCCTGCTCCTTCCCCAGCCCGTCCACACGCCGCCTCCACAGCCCCTGCGGGCGGCCTCCCTGCCCAGCCGTGCTCAGCCCCTCCTGCCTGGCCAGGCCGCCCCTTCCTAGCGCCAGCCTCACTTGCGCGGGAAAGCATGCGCTGGCTCCCTGGCAAGTCTCCGTGCCGTGAGCTTCTCCTCTGGGGTGTTGCCCACGTTTACGCTGGTTGTTCTCTACTGGTTGTTTGACAGCCGTCTGCCTCTCCCAGTGATGCGGCCTTCACGGGCGCCGCGTCCGGGTTTGCTGAGGCAGCAGCCAGCAGCACCGGGCTCAGGTGCTTCACAAACACTGGCAGCAAAGGCCCGCAGTCCTGGGCGCAGCGAGCGCGGGCTCTGCGGAGGGAGCAAGCTGCCCTTGGCTTCACGTGGCTGGGTCTGCAGCAGGGCAGGTGAGATCCCTCGACCCAGCAGGAGCTCAGGCAAGAGGAGCAGCTGAGGCGCCCCTGGAGTGTCCCCATGGAGGCCTCCGTGGCCTCCCAAGGGGGAGACTGGCGACATGGCAGGAGAGCGAGGGGCGGCAGGTATGGACAGGCTGTGCCTCCATGTAGGGGACACAGCAGGCCAGCCCAGTAGGTTGAATGGCCGGAGCCCGGGGAGACCAAAGGAGCATCATGGAGGCAGGAGACGGCCAGGCCGTTCAGCATCCGGAAACCCCAGGCCTATACTCTATTATTACCTATACTCTAGGTAATAATCTGCTCCTCACTTGTAGGCATTCTCTGCAGGTTTTCAGAAAACCACAACTTTGAGAATTGTAACATTTGCAGCTCTGGCAGGTCCGGAGCAGAAGGAAGGCCCGTGGGGGCAGGCGGGGCTCCCGTTGGGAAGTGCTGCGCCCGGCGCTCCCCGTCTCCGCCTGTGGAGCGGCCAGGCAGGTTCAATGTGTGGGCTCATGGAGCTGCCCAGTCTGGGCCCTGTGGACAGAGGCCCCTGACCAGCAGCCGGGACGTGTGTTAGAGCAGAGACAGTGGAGGCGTGGAAGCAATGCCTGGGGAACCTCTGAAACTGGTCCCCCAAACGCTCTGCACCCCTCTAGCTCTGAGCTTGGCAGGCAGGGGCCCTGACGGCCCAGGAGATGGGCAGAGGCCTGGGAGCCTCCCCTGTCTGCACCTCGGCACAGACTCACATGGGAGGGGCTGCCGTGGGCTCTGGGCCTGGGTGTTGGACCCCCAGGGGCCAGTGCTGCTGGTGCAGGAGGGCTGGAACCTGGTGGGCTTCATCCTGGGGCCGTGCTGTCCCCCTGCCCAGCCCAGCCACCAGCCTGCAGCCCACCTGGCCAGACCTCCCTGCGGAATCCCTCCTGACTGTGGGTCCCTGATTGAAATGGAGTGATGTCCGGGGGCAGAGACAGTGCCTGACGGCACCGTGCTGGGTCCTCCAGGGCCCGGCTGCCTGCCTGTGTCCTTGCCTGCCCTTCACAGAGGCGGCCCTTAGCAGGTAACGCCAGGGGACACTTGTCACACCGTCACCATCTCAGCCCGCCCTGTGCCCACAGGGGTGACCTACCTGGGAAAAGTGGACAAAGGGGGTGCAGGCCCATGCCAGGCAGGCTCACAGCCGGCCCCAGGCTCGAGCTGGCACTCAGGTGCTGCTGCCCGCATCTCCGGGCGAGGCCCCGGGGGAAGGGCTGCACGCTCTGCGGGGTCAGGCTCCCCACCTGCCACGCGCTCCTCGAGGCCAGGGCAGAGCCTAGAACCCACAGCCCGTGGAGGGCCCCGGGCAAAAGGGTCAGGTGGGCTTCAAGAGAGGAGAGCGCTGCGCTGTGGTCTCAGCCGCGAGCCTCTGCTGACGCCGCGGCGCCTGGCACCCCCTCCGCGCCCTGGGAGGGCCGTGTCTGCAGGCAGCGCAGGGGGCAATAGCGTGGGCCACTCTTCCTCCCAGGACAGTCGTGGCTGCCCTGCGGGGTGTGGGCCGCGGGACCACGAGCCTCCCGGCCCAGCTCCGGGCTGCCTGCCAGCTGCCCCCACTCGGGAAGGGCGTCCAAGCCCCGGGGCCCCAACAACCACCCGGCTTCGGACGGGTCACCGTGCTGCCACCCCGCCCTCTGGGTGCTGGGCAGGGCTTGGCACCAGTCGCCCCTGCCTCTGGGCCAGGCCCAGCCTGCCTCAGAGCCTGCCTGCATTCCTGGCCTCCCTCACCTGCAGCCCCAAATTCCTGCCGTGCTGGAGGCAGGATGTTCCCCCAAAGGCACACAGCTCAGGAATTCACCCTCTCACCTGGCCTGTCGCGGCCTGAGCCCTCAGCCCTCAGGGCTCACACAAGTCGCGTCTGCTCCCAGAGGAGGCGGCAGCTCAGGGCAGGGGCGCTCCTGGGCGGCACACCCCACACACGGGAGGCCAAGGGCAGCCGTCTTTGGATGTCAGACAAGGGGCAACAAGGTTCCTGCACATCAGGCTCCCGAGGGCAGGTGGCCCCTTGGCACTTAGGGAGACACAGACGTTGTTCAGGCGGTGGGGTTTTGGATGTTTGGACTCTTCTCCAGGTGTTTGAGCCTAGAGCTTGAGGAATGCCAGCGACCACAGGAATGTTATCTGCTGGGAGGGGCTCAAGATTCCATGAAGCAGCCAAGCCAAGCAAAGACACAGCTCCAAAACCAGCACGTCCGGAAAGAAGCAGCAGCTGGAAAGGGAAGGTATGGTGAGCAGGCCCTCAGACACGGCCGCACCTGCCCTCCAGGCGCACGGACGTGCTCACCCAGCTCACCCGGCACTCACTCTTGGTGGGAGGCCAAGGACCCCGGAGCCAGGACACACAGGGCAGGGGCCCACCGTGCCCTCCCCTCCCTGCACGCTGCGCTCGACCACGGAAGGCACCGCTGAGGTTAAATGGGTCTTGCACGCATCCTTTCGTCTCCTTAATGAATGGACTTCATAAACAGTTTTTGTTTACAGTCTCTTACCAACTTTTTTACAGATAGAAGGTGGGTCTCTAGAGCTGTCCCAGGTCAGATTTCACCCAACCAGTCACCATTTCCCAGAAAGTCAGGCCCAGGTCCCACCGCGTCATCAATACCCCAGGGTGGCTCCCATCAAACCCCTGTTAGAAATGCAGGATTTTTAGGACCGTCAGGGCCAGCATGTTACGACACACGCATCACTGGCCTGCCCAGTTGCAGCCGGGCCACCTCAAGCCCCCCGACCAGCCCCCGTCTCTTCGCTTCCCCTCACCTCACCCCACCCCCACCCAGCGCCCCCGGGGTGTTGTCAGAACAGCAGCCAGCGCCCATTGAGGCCTAATGCCATTGGGTGAGTCAGGATCGGGGAGATCAGATTCCACTCGACCTCATAAGCCTTCCTTCCAAACCCCAAGCAAGCTCACACCTGCCCTGCGGGGCCCCCGCACGGCCCCGACCCGGCAGGCATCTGGCGTTGCAGGCAGCCCTCCGTGTGGGGCAGCAGCCCAGGGCTTGGAAGAGCTTCTCCAAGGGACGCCCGCACTTCCCACAACTCTTGTCACGACACGGAATGTGTCTGCAGTACAGATGAAAATACAGGTGAGTCTAAGACGTGTTTGAAGTTACCGTGTTCGTCGCCTGGGCCCTGGGAGTCCCAGGGCCTGGTTCCTGAGTCGGCACTGACCACGAGGCCACTGCTTTCATCGATCAGCGTACAGTTTGCTTTTTAAGAATATGCCCAAAGCGGGCCTCATTCTCTCTCAGCTTGCAAGGGGACCCTCTCCACAGGGCCTCAGCCCAGGCCCAGCCTCAGGCCGCAGACCCTCCTCTGCTCCTGCCTGGCAGTCCCGCCATCGCTCAGGTGCGACAGGAACGGGTCTCGATCTGCAGTCACCGATGGTTCTCATTTTCAGGATGGTCTTGGGTTTAGCACTGAAGTCCAGTGTCCCGGGAGGAGTCTCAGCTCCCCAAAACCAGGATCTAGTCTCCCCCTGACTCTCTAAGATGAAGGCTTCTTTGTCTTAAGTCAGACAGATTTTTACACCAAAACCTTTTCTGAAAATTCAGGTGGAACTTTTAGTGATGGGGCGGTGGAAGGAGCTGAGGCTGTGCTCTGGACTTTTGGGGAGAAGGTGGCGGGAGACCAGGCTCCCTCTTCCTCGAGAAGGGCTGTCATGTTTGCTGACCTTCAGTGTGGCTCATACTCACCAGGGAGAGAAAGCCCAGGATCCAGCGGATTCCTCTGGTGTGACCAGCAGGGGAATCACATGGGCTTCCACAGCTGAGCAGCAGGTCACAGGCCAGGCCGCCTGCTCATGCCTAAACATCACCGCTAATTGCCTCTTTGTTACCAAGGCTCTCCTCCAGGGCTGTGGCCACTGGGTCTGGCCCACTCTCCTGCGGGGGAGAGCCCTGCGAGGTGGCACAGGGTCTGCCTCTTCTCAGCCCTTCCTGGGGCTGGCCTGCACCCCAGGGGGCAGGACCCACGGTCCGGCAGCAGCACATGGGGTGGGAGATACCAAGGGTGCCATGTGGCTCCCATGCCAGCCTGGTCCCCGGAGGGGTCTCCTGGCACCTCAGCCACGCCTGGGGCCACACGAGGGAGCCTGGGCACGGGGCTGGAGGGTGAGCTGCTTCTGCTCAGGTCAGGAGCGGGGCCTGGGGCAAAGCTCCCAGGGAGCGTGGGTCACAAATCCATTCCTACGTCTGCCGGGCCTTAGACAGAGGGCACACGGAAAGGCCCTTAGGAGCATGTCCTTGAGACACGCGTGCACACGTGCGCCACCCTCACGTGCAGTGTCGATCATCCCAGGAGGCATGCAGACAGGCAGGTGAGTTCAGGGCCACCGAACTGCACTGCCCAAGAGGCCCAGAGCCAGAAACCTGTGCCAAGAGGAGAGAAGAGGGACAGACGTCCGAGGAGGTGGCTAGACAGACCACGGACGGGAGGGCAGACCCACAGCCACTGCCCTGACGCGCGGCCCAGGGGCCCACGTGAGGCTGCCTCTTCTCCCGGCATGTTTTCTTATTTGTTTCCAACACACAGAAGTCATGCATTGGCCAAGAGCTCAGGGCCAAGTTCGCCACATATGTGAGTGGAAAGAGCTAAGCTGCTGAGGGAACCACAGGAACACACCTGTCCTTCCCTGACCACCCTCTCCTCTGCCCAGGAGACCTCGCACTCGGAGCTGAGCTCGCCCCCGGTCCCCAAGGGCCCCTGCCAGGAGCACATTGGCCTTGAGCTCTGCCTCCCCGCGCACATCGGCGCCACCACCTTGCTGCAGAATCTGACGGTGCGCCAGCCATGCGGCACAGACAGAAATGTCATGAGGCCCCCCCGTGGGGAAAATGCCCCCACCCAAGGGGCGCAACGGAGTTCTTAGCACACACGCTCTGACTGCCAGGCTTTTCTCGGAGAGAAGTAAGTAAAATGCCTAGTCAAGGAGCGCTGAAGCAGGGGAGAAACTGTAGTGACTCCCTCCTCCTGGTGCCTGGGTTCTTATCTGGTGCCGCCCCCACAGCTGTGATGTCAAAACACAGAGTGCAGAGGAGGGTAGTGAGCTCTGCCAAGAAGGCCCTTAGTGTCCACAACTGAGACCTCAGGAGGCCATGTGCTTCCCTAGGAGTCTGATGGCTCACTTGGAAGGAAGGCTGGTCGGGGTGAGGGAGTTCGCTTGTTAGGTAAATGCTTTGGAAATTGTTCCTTTTTATAAGTGTTGGTGTGTATGTGTGTGTATGTGTGTATGTGTGCCTGTCTCTGTATGCATGTGTGTATGTATCTGTGGCACGTGTATATGTGTGTGCATGTGTGTACACGTATGCCTGTCTATGTATGCCTGTGTGTGCCTGTGTGTATATGCATGTGTGTATCTGTGTGCACATGTGTATGTATGTATCTGTGTGTGCATGTGTGTATGTATCTGTGTACACGTGTGTCTGTCTATGTATGTGTGTGTATATGTGTGTGCCTGTGTGTATATGTATGTGTGTGTGTGTGCCTGTGTGTGCCTATGTGTATATGCATGTGTGTGTATCTTGTACATGTGTGTATGTGCGTGTGTGTGTATCTGTATGTACATGTGTGCCTGTCTACATATGTGTGTATGTGCCTGTGTATGTATGCATGTGTGTATGTATCTGTGCATGTGTATATGAGTGCATGTCTATATATGCATGTGCATGTATCTGTGTGTATGTGTCTATGTATGTGTGTACATCTGTGTATGAGTATCACATGTGTGTATGTGAGCATGTGTGTATATGTGTGAGTGTGAGTGCATATCTGTGTGTGCACCTGTGCATGTGTATTGCATGTGTGGGGGGACATGTATCTGTGTGTGCATGTCTATGTGTATGTGTGTGTCTGTATGTGTGCATGTATAATTGTATGCATGTGTGTGTATATATCTATGTGTGTATGTGTGTGTGGTGTGTGCATATCTGTGTTTTATCTGTGTGTGTGTACCTCTGTGTGTGCATGTATGTGTCTGTATGTATGTGTGCATGTTGTGTGTGTCTGTGTGTATATGTCATGTGTGCGTGCACCTACATGTGCATG